>CM076582.1:1240831971-1241076338 GCA_034641835.2 Pinus albicaulis
CCCTTTTTATCCCACCCACCTCTCTCTCTCTCCCACCCATCACTTAGTCTCTCTCTCTCTCTCTCTATACCCTCCAACTTTGTCACTATATCTCTCCCTATCTCATTCTTTCTCTCCCCTTCCCTCCCTATTCAATATCTGTGTATCCCTCCCTCTTTCTCTCGCTATTTCCATAATCTACCTCTATTTGTTCTCTCCTTCTTTATCTCTTCTATACTTTCTCACTCACTCTCTCTCCATTTATTCTCTGTCTTTCTCTCTATCTATGTGTGTGTGTGTGTGTGTGTCTTTTTTCCTCCATCTCTCCCCTTCCAGCTCCATATCTCTCTCCATCCCTTTCTCTTTCTCTCTCTCAAGTCCTCTCTCTCCCTTTCTCTCCCACCTCCCTCTATACCCCCTCTCTCCCTCTATCTATACTCTACAACCCTATCAATATATTCCTACCTCTATCCTTCTCTCTCCCCCCCTCCATCTCTTTTTTTCCCTCTCTCTCTCCTCTCCTTCTCTCTATCTTCCCTCATCTCTTCTCTCCCTCTCTCTCTCTCTCCATTTCTCCCTTGTCACTCCCTCGCTATACCTCTATATTTTTGTGTACTTGTTATTCCATCCCTATCTCTCTATCCCTCTCTCCTTCTCTCTCTCCCTACCTATATCTCTTCACACCTCTCTCTCTCTCTCTATTTCTATCTTCCACATCACTCTCTCTATCTCTCCAACCTCTCTTCCTCTTCCCATCTCTCTCTCTCTCTCTCTCTCTCTCTCTCTCTCTCTCTCTCTCCACCCCCCCCCCCCCCTTTCTCTCTCTCTCTCTCTCTCTCTCTCTCTCCCCCCCCCTTTCTCTCTCTCTCTCTCTCTCTCTCTCTCTCTCTCTCTGTATATGGTAAAGACTTGTCACACTATGCAATGAATGATCAATGTAAGGTATAATATATTTTACATTTTACTTTTTTGTTGTGAATACGTTAATTTTCTTACCTATTCTATGCCATAATTTATGGATATGGTTGTAATATTCATTGATGGCTTTTAGATATTCGTTTAATGAGTTTTTATTCTTCGGGTGTTCCATAAAACTATCCAAAACTAAAATTCTTGGAGATATCTTATACTAAAGTAAAAAACATATTTACCATCAATTACTTCCCACCATAATTCAATAAAGTATTTTCATAAAAAAGGGATACAAATAAGTAGTAAATACATATGATTAATATGAGTTACAACATCCCATTATTTATGTTTTCCTAAACGCTTATGTAGGATTACAACTTTAAATGTGTACACTTACTACTGATTACTACCCACAAACATTTATGTGAGTGAGAAAGATGCTCACTTATCCAATTTTTATCTCAATTTATCAGTTCCTATCAAAGTAATACTATAGGGTGAGTTTTCTATTGACCATGTAACACCCTCCTCCCATACTTACCCAAGTTTACCGGTCCACCATATTAAATATGTGATTAAGAGTTACCATGATATGACTCAACTACCTAGGTATAGTTAAGGAACAAGAATTTACAAACCGAAATTAAATTGACCTTCCTTGGGAGCTACAAGACCCCTAACATGGAAAATTTTAGGGGCTAATATTCGTAGGTGGGCTAGTTTTCCATGGTTTCTCCAAAAAAAATATTTGCCAATTTCCATTTTTTTATAAAAGCGATTCACCCAAATTCTACAATATAAAATTATTTTACCAAAAAAATCGCCAAAATTATATAGAAAATATATATAATATCATTATAAATCTGAATAATTTTACAAATAAATCAATAAACATTTTATATTTTTCATTTTAGGGACTAATGAGATTCGCCATTTTTTTAACTTCAAAATAATTTTCCATTCTTAAAATTTTTCCGAACCCCCAAGAGGTAACCAAACACTCTAGACACCCAACATTTGAGTTAAGTTTAATTTTCATTGACCCAGACTCCTACTCACTCTCATGAAAAGGTAAGAATGTAACTGTAACCCTCCAATCACTCCCATAAGACTGGTTTTGAGACACTGTTGACTAAATTACTCAATTCTATGCCAACGGACGCAAGATCTGAGCCACTTTTTTTGGGATAGGATATCGACCTCTGCCATAACTTAATGAAACTTTTAGAAATAATAAATATCAAAGTGATAAGTCATCTAATGCAAAACATGAACAAGTACTTAACCAGACCCATCTTGACCATGATAGACATTTCGATAAACACAACATGAATATGCAATCTACAAGTCAAAATTACATATCTAAGCATAGGGGTTTCATACTTGTCTGAGAATCAACAAGAAATTCAATGTACACTCACAATAGCTGCAAAACCATTGTTTAGGTCATGCATCCAATAACCATTTATTTGCGAAACAGAACATGTTAAGAGACACAACTAAAATCTGTCATAAAATCATGCTTATAACCAACATAATAACAATGATAGAGAAATCATAGAATCCACATAATAACAAGTATAAATACTCATGAATCATAAGAGGAAAGGATCTAGTATTAACATATGCAAATCCAACCATGTCAGGGACTTCCACGTATCACCCGACCATAGACTGGGCCGAGATAAATATTTAATTTAGCCAATCACCCTCGCACCATATTCTAAGCATGAATGTGGGATATCATGGAAGAAACCAAGCAAAACCCAACCAATGATTCTTGAGGAAAAACCAATTCAACCCTAAACCAGTGGTTCCACCTCACATTCAGACATTAGTAACCATCCCTAGATTAGTCTCTACCCAAGTTATCTAGGGATGTAGAGAATTTTTTCCAGCTCGACTCTAGGACTAGTAATTCAAACTAAAACTGCTACAAGGCTTTGAAAATTTTGTACAACCAAAGCTCCATGATTAGTAACTCAACCCACCAGGAGATCCAGAGCATTTTTCAAACCAAGGCTTCCTGTACTAGTAGTTCAACCCAAGTTGTTTCAGTGATTCCAAAGTGTTTTTCAAAACAAGGCTCTTGGAATTGATAACTTAATACACAATGATAAGGAAAATGAGTAGGAATCGTAAACCAAATGGGAAAACCCACAAAACCATGGTTATCCAGGAAATGTCAAGGCTAGGAAAAACCATTTTCACTCTAGGCAATCCTCTATGTCAATGACAACTCATAACCAAGAATCCACATGCATGTACCATGAATGAAAAATATAGGAAGGAAACCATACATGCAACTAGATACCTTCAAAGAAATCTTGTTTTAATTGTCGATCAAACTATTCCCTTCTACTTTCCTTCTTTCCTTTGTCTTCTTTCAAATCCAAGTGAATGCTATAATGATCCAAGCATGATCCAATAATACTCTAAGCGTGAAAGAGTATGAGAGAGAGAGAATGAGACTGTGCTCCACTCAAAACATTAAAAAGGATAACACTAACAAAATCCATGAATAGATCCTCGAAAGCATTTTTATCATTGAGGCCTCTATTTTCTTCATTTTCCTCTATTTTTCTTTCAATTTCCTCCTCATGAAAATTTGTGACCTTTCACCTTCATTTTCTCTTGTTTTCCTTTATTTCATAAATCAAATTCCAATTAATGCCTCTATACCTTTTCCATTTCCTTTTCCAATTTCCTTAGCCATTAATAAACCGAAAGTGACACCCACTAGGATGCTTTTCCCACCATTCAGCTTGGAATACCTCTCTCATGACCTTGGTCTTATATTTTTCTATCATGGAAATTAAACCAGGGGTTGTTAGCAACCATTATTAGTTTAGCATTGAACAATATAAGCTATAATTATTTATGGAATTTTTCCCAGAGCATAATTTCTAACTTGATTAGGAAGGACTAGATTGTCGTGCGAAACAAATTACAATATAAAAAAATCAATTTTATTATTTTAATTACTTTTAGATTTTTATTATTTTTTTTTTGTAATTTGTGTTAATGTTTTAATATTGAACATAGTTTACATAGTGAGACCAACCACCTGGGTTTCCCATCTAGCCAACACCGGTGGGGGTCCTAAGAAAAAAGGAAATAAAATAGGAAATGGAGCCGCCCATAATAGGGAAACCAGCCCAAAAGTTGTTGCCCATTATTGGGAAACCATCAGTCACAAAGTTATTAGTAGCATAATGTTGAAAAAAATAATAGCAGAAGCTTCTATGGAAGTTGCAGACAATGTGTTTAAGCCTGAAAAAAGCCTGAAACAAAACATAACAGTAGTCAGAAAAAAGGAGAGAAAACCTGACAACTAGCTAGCTGTCGGTGTGTGGAGGAGGATTCTCTTCCACTATTGGACAGTTGTAATCATCCACATCCTTATCTAATTCTTTGGAACACTGGGAAGGTATCTCCAAAGCTGAAGAGGAGTCAGAGTCGTTGTGGAGCTTTGTCTTCTCACCTCCCGAACTACTACCACTTGCGCTTGCACCATTGCCACTAGAGCTTGTGCCATCACCACTAGATCTCGTAATGCAAACCTTGATATTAAGAGCAGCCTTATTTCTGGTATCTGGAGGGTGTTGGTCAGAGACGGTGGACCTCCGGCGCTTTCTAGAACCAGGGGCTCCTCCTTCCTGTATTTCTTCCTGAAAAGAGACTGAGATAGTTGCAGTGATATGGGGTCGATGAATGGCACTTGTAAAGTGGAATTGGGCAGTATTGCTAGCTAGAGAAAGGTGATCACTGGAGTTGTGGATGGATAATGGAGGGCGGGAATCAGCACCCCTAGCACCACCACCCCTGCCATCACCCCCCCTTCTACAACGCATCCTATGCCAATGTGGCATGATGGTCTGGGAATTAACAAGTGAGTTCCAGGAGTTTGACTTAGCAAGAGAAGTAGGAGAACATATAGGGAAAGGAGACAACGGAGATAGAGTCGACTGCGAGTGAAGGCCAGAAGAGTGCGTCGAGTTTTGAGGAGCAAATGGATGACCAAGTAGGGGTGACTGTAGATGGGGGTCAAGAAAATGCGGGGAAGATGGATGAAAAGGGGGTGAGAGAAGCTGGGAGAGCTCAACCAAGGCTGGAAGAGAGCCAGTAGAGGGATGAGGAACATGGGTGATCTGGAAAGCTAGCCGGAAACTGAGATAGAGCAGTTAGACGCTTGGAGTTTTGGTTGAAGGCACCGAAGAATACAACTCTGTGGAGCGAGCCTCCATTGAAAAATGCGAGGGGAAAACAAAAAAAATTACTAGCAGCGTTATGACAGGGCAAGTGAGTATTGAAGGCTGAGTCCTTCATTCTCTCAATTTTAATGGCATGCTTACTGCTCTCAAAGGACGGCATGTGGCCAATCTAGGTGTTGGTCGCCAAGCTGGCCACTGCCACAAACTTACCGCCCACCCGCATCCGGGATTGAAGAGCCTTTGTGCACCAAATGAGTACAATCATGTATGACCGTATCATCATTAGAATTTTTGAGAGAGACTTTGAAGAGAAGGAGGGTCTGATTCACTCCTTTATTTACTAAGAAATTCGCCACCTTGTTGGCCGTGCATTTGATATGCTTGAAGGAGATGGCATGATGAGCTTTGAGCCATTGTTCCATAAGTTCTAGTTCGGATAAGAGCCTCCATCTAGTGGCCACCTTGGATATAGGGGTGCCTAGTTGAAGTCAGGAAGAGGCTTCCATGAGAATTTGAGAGCATCCTTCTAGTTCCAGGGGGAATAAATTTTCCTCTTCTGCTATGAGAAGACCTTGCCATAAACCTTCAAGTTTTTCCAAAGTTTTGGAGTCGATGCCAATCGAACCATAGTAGATTTGAAGAATTTTGCCATCATAATTCCTAAAGATTCCACCAAAACCTGCTAGACTGGGATTACCCTTGGAGGCACCATCAAAGTTCAACTTGAAAGTGCTGTGACTCGGAGGAGACCAAGTATGGGGGGAGTCAGAGTGAATGGAGTGAGCAGAGGGAGGGACAGTGGGAGGAGAGATGGAGAGATTCCAGTAATTCCATATTCTTTTTTCATTAGGTGAAGACAGGAAGTTAGAGTCCTTCCAGGGATGGAGAGAAATGGTTTCCTGGAGATTTCTACAAAATTTGATCCAAATAATGTTAATGGGGGTGCTTTGGTTTTTGAATATTCTCTTATTTCTTTCTTTCTAGATGGTCCACAAAATGAGACTAGGTAGGAGAGACCAGAGAGAATTGAGAAGGAAACTTTGGAAGGGTTCTTGAGGCCAACAATGAATAGTATTGGTAATGTCTCCTTTGATTCTCCCAGTTCTTCTACAACAAAGAGCTATTTTATCCCATAATTGATCTGCCATCATGCAGGTGTCCAGGAGATGAGAGATGTCCTTTGCGTGAGTGGCACAATTGGGGAAACGGGAAGGCCCGACGAAGCCTCGTCTAAGGATATTGTCTTAAGTGAGGAGTTGTTTCTTGCTTAGTAGCCAGAGGAAGGTGGAGATTTTAGGCCAAATGCCTTGCTTCCAAACTTGAGTCCATAAAATGTCTTTTTGTGCAATTGTAAAGTGGAAAAGCACATGATAGGCCTCCTTAGTGTTGGAGGTTCCTAGTGGTGTATACCCCCATCTTAGCCTATCATCTTGAGTAGCGAATCTGATTTGCCTGTGATCTAATTCATGATCAAGCTCCTCATAGGTTTTGTTCTGCCAGTTCACCAGCCATAGTTCTGCTAGAGTCCATTTCCTATAGCCTTTTCTGGAGTGAGGTTGCCATAAACAATTGACTAAATTATTTTTCGAATGTTGAAGAGCTTCCTGTAGTCTTGGTTTCTGAAACAAAGTGGCCAATTTTGGCATTTGCTGCCAAGATTTTTCCCAAAATCTGGCATGGTTTCCTGAGTTGATCTCCCAAAAACTGTGCACTTGGATGAAGGCGCTGAGCTGTTTTTCCGAATTCCATATGAGGGAGCCAAAATTGTCAGGAGTAAATTTGATCAGTTCTAAAGAGGGTCTTTCATTTTCATATTTGGCTGCCCATAACCGATTTGAAGGAGCATGGGGCTTGGAGAGCCATTGCCACGAAATGCGAGCCCCCATTGTAGACTTGCTATGCTGGGCGTCATGCATGCCAAGGCCACCGTCAGCTTTCGAAGCACAATACTTAGACCATTTTACAAGTGCCCATTTTCTGTTGAGTCCTGTAGAGCCCCATAAGAAATTGCATTGCAGGTTTCTTATCTATTTTAGGATCCATTTGGGGGTGGCAAGTACTGAAAAGAGATAAAGTGGCATTGATTGGAGAACTGACTTGATGAGAATCAGTCGACTGGCCATGTTGAGGGATCTGTAAGTCTAGGAAGAGAGATGAGATTCAAGTTTATGAAGGTGTTCTTTCCATGAGGAATGCTTGATTGCAGAATCAATAAGAGGTGCTCCGAGATATTTCTAGGGGAGTGTGGCTATAGAGAATCCAAGAAGCCTCGAAATGTTGCGTTGAGTAAGGGCCGGAGTGTTGAAATAAAATATGTGAGATTTTCCTGCATTTATGGTGGTACCAGAGGCTTCATAAAAGGCATATAGCAGGGATTTGAATACACTAGCTTCTTGAATAGAGGGGTTCCAAAACATCATATTTTCGTCAACGAATTGTTGATGGGTGATAGTGTGATTGTCATGGAGACTGAGACCCCGGATGGCATTAGAGGAGGTGGCTTGGTGAATGAGTCTACCAAGTCCTTTGGCCATTAGAACAAAGAGGAAAGGGGATAAAGGATCCCCTTGAAGAATGCCACGAGTGGAGGAGAAATGTGTGAAGGGATTGCCATTGAGCAAGATGGAAAAGCGAGGGGCTAACACAAGATTCATGATCCATCGGGTCCAAGTTTGGCTAAAGCCAAAGGTGAGAAGAATTTTCTTAATGTAATCCCAGATTAATTTATCAAATGCCTTGGAAAGATCGAGTTTCAGGAGCATACCTGCCTTTCTATTATGTTTTAATGAGTGAATGACTTCATGAGTGAAAATTATACCATCAAGAATTTGTCGTCCTTCAACATAACCAGTCTGTTCTGGAGAGATCAATAGAGGAAGAAGCAGTTTGAGTCTGTTGGCAATGACTTTCGAAATGAGTTTGTAGATGACATTGCATAGAGAAATGGGTCTATAGTTCTCTGGAGTGTTGGAATTTGCCTCTTTGGGAATGAGATCTAAGAAAGTGGAATTAAGAGAAGGGAGAATCCAATGCAGCTGCCTGGATTCTTCGACTAGTTCCCAAACTTCTTTTTTGATTTGTTCCAAAAAATAATGAAAGAAATTGGCTGTAAAGACATCAGGGTGAGGAGCTTTTCCATCCTTGAGCTGAGCCATGGATTTTTCTACCTCCTGTAGGGAAATTGCTTTGAGTAAAATGATATTGGGCTTCTCCGTTATGAGATGTGGTATATGTTGCATGATTGTCTCAATTTCTTGCCGCTAGTTTCAATTGGGCTCCTGAAGAATGTTTTGGTAGTAGCTTCGTAATTATTTTTCTATATCCTCCATTTTCTCTAGACGTTCCCCTCTGCTATTTTTGAGGAAGGAGATATTGTTGTGCATCCTTCGTTGAATGGTAGAGCGGTGAAATTTTTTTGTGTTTCTTTCCCCTTCCTTAAGCCAGCGAATTTGTGACTTTTGACACCATAGGATTTCCTCTTGCTTCCTTCTTTCTTCTAATTTTGAATGGAGATATCTTTCCAGGTTTGTGTAGGCCTCTGTTCTACCTTCAAGAATGATGCGTTGTTGGAGCTCACTCATTTTTTGGTTGAGTTCTTTCTGCTGAGAGAAGATGTTGCCAAAGCTTTTTTGATTCCATTTTTTGAGATTGTACTTGAGGAATTTTAGCTTCTGCTAAAACTGATATATCTTAGATCCTTGAGGGGGATTGAAGCTATTACAGCATGCTATGGCTCTCTCTTTAAATTTAGGATGACTTATCCAAAAGGATTCAAATCAGAAAGGTCTTTTGTTGGTTTGTCTTGGACGAGACCATTGCAGGAGAATGGGCCAATGGTCTGAACCTTCCAAAGGCAGAATTGAGGTATGAAGATCACCTCCCAAGTGAATGGTGTTGTCTGAAACCAGAAATTGATCTAATCTAGATGCAATTTTCTGTGTTCTACTCCGTTCGTTGGTCCAAGTATGAATCCCATTGGAGGTGGGAAGATCCATTAGCCAGTTGTTTTGAATAAAACCTTTGAAACTTTTACTATCCTGTTCCAATATGATTCTTCCTCCCACTTTTTCTTCCAGGTTTTTGATCATATTAAAATCACCCCCCTAGATCCAAAGAGGGTGATGTCTCATGGAATTAAGGATAGAAATGGTGGACAAGAGATCAATTTTGTGTTGGGTTTCTTGGGGGAAGTAGACATTGGTGAGATGCCCATGTGAATTGGAGCCAATCGAATGAAAATTAGCTTGAATGAATTTATGAGAAGCATGGAAATCTGACAGAGAGATTATTTTTCGATTCCAGATTATGGCTAATCCTCCTGAAGCACTGACTGCGTCTACCGATATAGATCTGCATATTTCCCAGAATTTGCTAAGGATGGTCTCCATAGTATTACTGTTAAATTTGGTTTCCTGAAGGAATACTAAAGACGGCTTAAATTGATGAATCATATTTCTGATCATATGGTGTTTGGAAGGGCTATCAAGCACTCTTACATTCCAAGAGATGAGCTTCATGAGGAACCTTGGAGGAGTGGCTGAAAGAAAATTTTCAGCTTGGAAAATATGCCAGATTCCACAAGAATTTCCCCTATGATGACAGTTCTTTATAGATTTGTCTTGCGCCCTCTTTTTTTTTACTCTTTGATGATTTTTTTGCCATCCCAAAGGCTATCTGCTTGAATGCCTAATGAATTGCTTTGTTGTGCTCTGAAGAGAGTGACTTCCAGACTTTCTATTTGCCGAAGGGGAATCTTGTGAAAATATTTTTGATGGCAAGCCATATTTAGGGCCAGTATATCCAGATCTCCTAAGTCAATTCTTTTAGGTTCCTCTTCCATGTGTGTGGGCATGGTAGTATCATTGGTATATTTGACATGCTGAGAGTGCGATGGTGAGGGGAAGTTGTTGTCTATGTCCATCTAAGAATATTTGATGATAATGGCTTTTTATAGATTGGGTTGAGGGATAGAGGGAGGGGGATTAGAGTGTAGGGGTTGCAGGGAGGTATTGAGAGAAGCAATGTTAAGGTCAGGTTTTTTTAGATTTTGAGCATCTGGCGCAGTTTGTGAAGGGCCACCTTTAGGAGGAGCTTGAGTAGAGAGGATCTCAAAGCTGTTACTGGTAGAGGGAGCTTTAGGAGATGGGGTATCTGTATTAGGCTTTTTGGAATGCCTTTTCCTATTGGAAAACTTAGTGAACCCTTTAGCATCTAGGCCTTTTACCGATTTGTTGGGTTTGGGAGGGTTGTGCAAAGGGTATTCTTGGAATAGATGGCCATGTTCATGGCATTTTATACAACAGAAAGGGACATGCTCATAATCAATCATTTGAATCCATCCAAATTCATCATGAAAGAGGCTTACCAAGTCCACGAGAGCTTTAGCCAAATTCTTGTAGACACATATCCATGCATAGGAAGTGTATCTTTTGAGCTTGGTTTCTTCGGCTATCTTGATGAACTCTCCCAGGCCATTGCTAATATCTTTGAGGGTCTCTTCATCCTAGTATTCCAATGGTAAGGAGTACAAGTGGATCCAGACTGGTGCCTAGTTGAAATCTTCCTTATCAGGATTGAATCGTTCGATCCAGTCTCCAAGGTAGAGGCCTGCAGAGTTGAAGAAGTATGGTCCGATGTCAAAGATGCGATTCCTATCTTCTAGGCAGTTGAAAATCATTGTGAAGAATCCTTTTGGACCTAGCTATAGTGCCACATGACCTTTGGGCTTCCATTATGAGGCTATCCAGCCCTGGAGCGCCTTTTCCATCGGTCAACGTCCTATGAACTTGCCTATTAGAGTGTGATCCTTTATATATTGAATGTACACGTTCATTTGGTGTCCAGATAGATCTATCTTGATGCGGTCTACTGCGATTGGAATGTAGGTAACAGAGGAGACCTTTGGCTGGGCCTCTGAGGCCTTCTGGTTATCCTTCGTGTCATTTTATGTTGTACTTGTTCCTTCATCAATGCCTGCAGAGTCCGAGGTGGGTATTTGAGCAGCCTGACTTGGGGAGTCAGAGGACGAGGCGTTAGGAGGGGGGGAGGATCCCGCCCCTCCCTGAGGATCTGGAATTAATAGGAAGCAGTGGAAGACTGTCAAAGCGTACCGCCACAGTCATCCGGAGTCAAATGATGAGCAACGAAAAGCGTGAATGGTTTTGTTGCAAGTCTATCTAAACCCTAGGAAATGCCGTTGTAGAGCTCCACCATTACCCCAATATTGTTATTATTGTGCCCTTCAATATTATTAATTGAGGTAAGATTTAAATATGTACACTCATTTATTAACACTACATATTTCTCTCAACCTTTTATTAATTTTTAGTAGAGCCAACATAGAAACGTTAAATGTTAAATTTTACAAACATTTACACCTACACATCTCCCCACTATACTGAGTTGTAGGGCACCTCTCAACGCAATAATAGATTGAAAAATATGCATATGATGGAGGTAGAGGTGGAAAAAGACTTGAAATATTTCTTATCTCTAAATCCTTCTTAGAAGAAAATATTAGGATTAGGCAGTGGGTTTTATCAAGAATGGATTCAAGCCATAGTCCCATAGTGCTAGAACTGGCCCCTTATTGGATAACCCCCTAGATTAAGTTCATATGGGAATATGAACTAAACCTTTTGAAGCATAATTAAGACAATTTAATTTTTGAAAATTTTAATGAGAATTACATATATTGCTTCAATACTATAAATCTAAGTATAGAATTGTTTGAAAAATAACTTTGGAATTGCAAGTGATTGTTTTATGACTAAAACTATAGCTCTGTATAGGTAAAATTTTAATATTCTCTATTCATGTATAAGTGTAGTTTAATTTCTATAAATAAAATTGCTAATTTTTTTCGATGGAGAAAAATTTCATAACAATAATTGTTTATACATAAAATTAATTTAAAAAAAAATCTCAGTTAATCTACTAAACATAATTTTTTAATGATTTTATTGAAGGGTTGAGTCTATGTGGATCCTATAAAAATATATGTATACTAATATGTTGTTATATCTATACTCTAACATTGTACTTTAATTTATTTTAAATTGATTATTTATAATTAATCATAGCATTTAAATACTTTAATTTCAATGATATAGAACATTTTATTATATAACATATTTGTATGCTATAATTTACTTGTACTTTCCTTAAGTATATGGGAAATTTAAGATAATATCCCCATGTTACAAGAGCCTTCAGCAAATGAAACTTCATACTAACCATGGGCTTCTTCAATAGTCATCAAATAATATTTTTTTCTTTTAATTTTCAATATTACTCAAACCTTTGTATTTACAATATAAATCGAATATACATATAATAATAGGTTGATAAATATGCATATAAGTGATTTAGGGGTGGAAAAAAATAGTTGAAATATTTCTTATCTCTAAATCTTCCTTAGAATAAAAAACTAGTATTACGTAGTGGGTTCTATTGAGAACGGATTCGAGCCATAGTCTCATAGTGCTAGAACTAGCCCCTTGATTGGATAACCCCTCAGATCCTTCAAATTAAACTCATCATTCAAAGGTTCCCTTCCTTTTCGAAGTGAATAAGGATAGTTAGAGACCTTATGACCCATTCTAATCTAAATCCTATCCCCTCCAATTCCTTGGAAATCCGAAAAGGAACATTGTAATATTTTGGAACAAAAAAATGGAAGAAGAGAGAAGGAAATGGCCTTTTAGAACTAGAGTATAAGGTTCAACATTTTCCCAATTAGGAAGGGTAGGGCTAGATATCATATCGCAAAATAATGCAGTGAAATCCTTAGAGAAAGGCAAGAGGAAGTTACATTTTGATAAAGAAAATGAATGAACATTTAAAATTCAAACTTTCTGGTTGCAGGTAGGGGATGAAATTAGAATTTCTTTCCACCAGTTTGAAAAGAGAGGAAGGTGAGGAACACCATTTTGGTCATTGATAGAATACATGGGACAAAGGCCTCATGCTTCAATGAAATTTGGACCCTATATTTCTAGAATCTATTCACGAGACACACACATATACCCATAGATGTCGTTTTAAACATTGTCAATCAATTTCCTAGCTTCATTAACCGAGAAGGAAATAATCAAATATTAGTTGAGCTTTCTGAGGAGGAAATACTTAGAGTCTTTTACAACATTGAGAGTAATAAAAAATTGACTCCTAATGAGCTTCCTGTCAAGTTTTATCATTATTATTATTAATATACACAATTAATTTAAGTTAATTAATATTTAATTAAGTTTAAATTAGAGAAAATTTTCATAAATGTTTACCAAAATAATTCTTCAAGATCATATGTCATGTAGTATAAAAAACATACTCATCATATTTTATGTAGCTATTTTATTTCTAGGTGGGAAATTTCCCTTTAAAATATACTTTGCCTTTATTTATAAATGAAATCCATCCTTTGCTTAATATTTTTTCATTTTAAATCTTAATATTAAGCAATAAGACTAGTTCTTCATAAATCATCTCATTATATATGTAAAAGGAAAAAAAGGAAAAAATTAGGATTTTTCAAAATGTCATAAAACACTTCACTATATATGTAAAAGGAAAATATTAGGAGTTTTCAAAATGTTGAATAAGCCATGAGAGAAACATGAATCAAGAGAAAATATCTAGATTATGTAGATGGATTGAGAGGAAATACCTGGAGTAGATGCATATGGATCAAAAGGAAATACATAGACTATTTATGGATCAAATCATAGTGACAACCCATTAATGAATAAAAAAAAATTATAGCATTCCTGCTGAGTGAAGCCCAAACTATTCATATCCTTGTCATACAATATATACAAACTACTCTACTGATAGCTTCTTAGAGTAACAATAGCTCCAAAAGGGTTACTAAAAATTATGGTTTCCCAAAAATGTGGAGCAATAAGTGTCTAAGGTCATCGAAATGAAAGAATTTCCTTGAGGCAGTAACATGTCTAAGCCACCACTGAAATAGAATGAAAACTCAGGTGTAATATTCCTTTTTCAGGATTGCTCATGAATCATGCATGAAAAATGCATTTCTAGCAACATATACAATAAAACAGTGAAATCATCACTTGGATCCCATGGATACATCTATGTAGCATATAAATACAAGAGGAGATCAGAAAGAAATGGAACTAGGTAGGTTAAATAGATCTCCCACACTAGTGTAGCTGAAAATGACCAAAAACCCCAAACTGCATTTTACCGGAGTTGCTGCATCAATGGACTGCGCAGTCTAAAGATGGTTTTAACATAAAAATATGGGAGAACAATATATATACTCATATATTAATGAATAATACTGAAATACAGAGATCTAGTCTCCTCATACAAAATACAAGAGAACCCGACAAGGGTTTCTTGTCAAATACTCTACATACAAATGTGATCTTCAGAAAATTACTGAATAATTACTGAAACACTGAAGCACAAGAGCATAGAGGGCTGAATGATAACTGATCTGATGTAGATCCCTCAAGGGATTCCTCCCATGAAAGGATGAACCTCTCAATCTCAAGGAAACTTAACAACGGAGCCACCAAACCATGCACTAAGCACTTCCTCCAAAATAACGCATTCCCTAGTAGAAACAACACTGGGAATGTATGAGAAATGTGTGGTCTGATACCACATATCTGAAATAAGCTCTGGAGCTCTCCAAACAGATTTCTCAAGTGAAGGAAACCTTCCTCCAATGAGAAAGTAGCTCAGAAGCTGGGATTCCAATCCCTTCCACTGCTACACCTAGCAACACTACACAATCTCTGGCAAAGTTGTGTTGATGAAGATGGCTGAAGCTCGGCCTGAAAACCTGATGTGGAATGATAAATGCAAACTCTCCCAATGAGGCTCCTCAAAGGAAAGAGGTGGGATTCCTATCTGGGAACACCCAGTGCTAAACAACACCACAGCTTTGATAAGCAGCAAAGCAGCAAAAATTCTTGGAAGCCAAGAATAATAATCTACAACATGAAGAACAATGCTACCATCCTCTTCCTTATATAAGACATCAGTTTGCTTTCCCTGGGCTCCACTCAATTTAGTTACTTCTAACCCAAGTTACATCTCCCTCCAAAATTGCATTATTCATCCTTGGATTCCTCCTCCACTAATACTGTGTTGTTGACTTAGTCAAATCAGCTTGATCTTAACCTTGTTCACACATGGAGGTGTTTTATTGAGCTAGAAAGAGTGTCTCCTTTCACACTTGGAGTTTTTTTATCCTCCTTAGGAGACTTATGGGCTTTTCTACCCATTTATTTACTAGCTAGAGCTACTACTAACTCTAATGTTCCATTTAGCTTGGAGGCTAAAATTTAGAAACATTACATCGAGGAATTGAATATTGGTGTTGCCACATGAGACACATTGTAACCCAATCCAAATATAGTTGTCATTTCAACTTCAGGATATCTAATCTGAGAAGAAAATTCAGCTACAATCTGGTTATAGACTGGTTAGGGAAAGTTAGTTTAATTAGTTCCTAAATCTACGATTGTTTGACTATTTATGTTACTGTCTAATGTGGATATATTGGAGGGAACCTTAAAGGATTTTCCACCAATTCTCACTCCTTCTAGACCAATGTAATATAATTGGTTGTATCCCACAAAAGATGATTAGGAGTTAGTTAGAAAGAGTGTAATTCAAAGTCATTTTCGCTGGATTGGAATTTATGTTTTGTGAAGAGTTTGGAATTGGATTTGGCTATGCACCTATGCAGAACCAATGTACAAAATCTCTCCAAAACACTTTCATCTGCCCATTTAACAAGGAATATCAAATGATTTGGTCCCTTAACTCCAATGGTGGATATGTTCTAAATCTAGGATGCATTTTCATGACACTTTCAATTAGAGATGATCCTCCTCCTTGGTGGGGCAAATACGTATAGAAGTTAAAGTTCCTAACTAAAGATAAGTTTTTCATGTGGCTTCCACCACACAACAAAGTGTCCACTTGTGAGGAACTACAATGTATAAATTTAGATAGGACCAAAACATTTGGCTTCTATAAATAGGATAAGAAGCCACCAAACACCACATCCTTCTCTTTTGTTTTTTGGAACAAAATCCAAAGGTATAAATTAGGGACATCATTCCTCTAGGATGGGAACCCTATAACAAAAACTCTTAAAATTTGGATTAACAATTAGAATACAAAAATCTAGAAAGCACTCCCCTTGATTGTAGCTCGGGGAATTTGGATTAAATGCAATCATTCCAATTTTGAGCATTGAGATTCATCTTTTATGCATTGTGGCTTATAAATTATCAAAATCCTATTAACCTATCTTCGTTCTAATACATAAAGTCCTTGCCATTAACCTATTATATAAAATGACGTACCCATAGGATCTATTTCAAGGCTAACTTGGGGAGTGACACAAAATTAATAACTTTTGTGTACTCATGACTCTAAAACTACTCTTAGTTTATGAATTTCCAAAATCCGAGTTTATGGACACATTCTGCTTGTCATCCAATGGATTAAAGGAGAACTTATTTTGTGTAAATTCACATTGCAACCTCTTTTTCATGCCATTATGTAGCTAAAGTTATCCTTTTGTCGCATTAATTTCTCAGATGTTTATAAGGACATGAAATATGAAGGAAATCAACTATTTAAGTATGGAGTGCCACTAGAAAACTATATTTGGAGCATCGTTAATAAAAAAAACCTATACAATCTTTTGAATATGTTCATGTTCCTTAGCTCTCATTTTATTTTTCTTAGTTTAGAGAATTTTGATAAGTGTCTTTTCATGTAAATCTAGACTATGTTCATATGCAAATATCTAATAAAAATTTTCAATGTATAAAAAAGACTATACATTTTGTTGAAAACTTTAATGAGAAATATATATTTCTTCAATAGTATAAATCCTAGTATAGAATCATTTCAAAAATAACATTGGAATTGCAAGTGATTTTTTTCTTCTAAACTATAGCTATGTAAAGGTAAAATTTGAATACTAGTTACGCATCTACCATTGTAGTTTTTCTTTTAAAAATGTAACTGCTAAGTTTTTTTTTTTCCATGGAAAAATAAGTACATAATAATAAACTTTTATACATAAAATGTATCAAAAATAAAATCTCAATTAATATACCAAATGTATATATATTTTTTATGACTTTATTGAAGAGTTGAGTCTATTTATATGGATCCTACCAACAATATATATCTTGGTTTATATTTATACTCTAACTGTGTTATTTAATATATTTAAAATAATTATTTAAAATTAAACATAATATTTTAATATTTTAATTTCAATAATATACAAAATTTGTTATTATAAAGGAGCAACCTTCAATTTGTTATGGGCCCAAACAATAGATTCAATGAGTTCTTGCCAATACCCACTCTCGCTGAATAAGAACATTAAACTGAAGGCCCAAACAAAATGTATGATAATTTACTTGTATTTTCCTTAATATAAGGGACATAAGATAAAATACCCATCATGCAAGAGTCTTCACCAAATGAAATTTCATAGTAACCATGGGTTTTTTGAAATATATATATATATATATATATATATATATATATATATATATGGTTGAAACCTTTGTATTTACAAGGGGTGGAAAAAAGCCATGAAACCTTTTTTATTTGTAAATATTTCTTAGAAGAAAATCTCAAGATTAGGGAGTGGGTTTTATCAAGAAGGAATTCAAAGCATAATCCCAGAATTCTAAAATTAACCTTTTGAATGGATAAACCCCTAATTCCTTTAAATTAAACTCAACATTGGAAGGGCTCCTTTTTTGAAGTGACCAAGGGGAGCTAGAGACCTTATGGTCCATTCTCATTGGAATGCCATCCCGTCCAATTCCTTGCAAATCCCAAAAGGATGTTTTAATCTCTTGGAACTAAGAAAGGAAGAAGAGAGAAGAAAATGTCATTTTAGAACTAGAGTCCAAGCTTCAGCTTTGGCCCAGTGAAGCAGGGGAGGGTCATATATCATATCAAGAAAATAATGCAATAAAATCCTTAAAGAAAGCTAAGAGGAAGATACCCTTTGACAAAGAAAATGAATGTACATTGAAAATTCAAGCCTTATGGTTGTAAGTAGAGGATGAAATTATATTTTTTTTGGGCTAGTTTGGAAAAAAGGAAGACTAACAACACTCTTTGGGTCATGGATAGAATAGATAGGACAAAGACCACATGCATCAAATAAATTGGGACCCTACATTTATAGCATCTATTCAAAACAAGAAAACCCATAGAGACCATTCTAAACATTGCCAATCAATTTTATAGCTTCATTGACAAAGAAGCAAATGATTAAATGATAGTTAACCTTTCTAACGAGGACACTATATAAAAAATGCAGAGACTATATATGGATCAGATAATAGCGGCAGACCCGTCTAACATGACTGTTGGATGAAGCCCAAACAATTCAACTCCCTGTCATACAATATATAAATATTCCTTGTTGATAGTTTCCTAAAATAGCAACAGGTTCATCAAGTCCTCCAAAGCACTATATATATGAAGAGGAAATATGTACACTATATAAGAAACGCAGAGACTATATATGGATCAGGTAATAGTGGTAGACCCGTCTATGGATCAAACAAATTTCTAACATGACTGTTGGGTGAAACCTAAACAATTCATCTCCTTGCCATATAATATATAAATATTCCTCAGTTGATAGTTTCCTAGAATAGCAGCAGGTTCATCAAGTCCTCCAAAGCCAGTAAATGCTAAGCAGCAAGTGTCTCAGTTCACCGACACGAAATAATTTCCCTAAGGCAGTACCATATTTGAGCCACCACTGAAATGGAATGCAAAATTAGGGAACTGAATAGTGGCCACACCCGACACATTGTAACACAATCCAAAGATAACATAATATCTAATCTGAGGAGCAAATTTAGATGCAATTTGGTTATAAAATTCTTGGGGAAAGTTACTGTAAGAAGTGCTCGCATCTACGACAGTTTCACCGTTACTGTCAAATGTGGTTACATTGGATGGTAAAATCAAGGATTTTGCACCAATATGCACTCCCTCAAAACCAATGTAATAGAATTGGTCATATCCGACAAAGTATGAAGGTGATTGGGACCTTTTTTAGAAAGAGAGTGTATTTCAAACTCATATCCATGGGAACAGCGCTGTCATCCAGCACTATCATGCTGCCATTGCCTTGATCATCCAGGCAATACCTGAATTTATCGCCAATCACAATTCTCAGCTGGGAAGGCAAAGACACATTTCCTGTGCCAAATCCTGCAATACCAACAATCCTGTGCGAATCCACTGAGCATCCGAATGCAAAGTTAGTTTTTTGTCCAATTATCGATGGCAAAGTGAAGGTGTCAGTCAGTAAATGCCCGTTCGTGCCTCCGCTGCCCGTCAAGCGCGTAGTCTGGACACGTCCTCCTCCAACTTTCCTCTATGATTCACATATTCACACACCTCTTTGCACTTTGGATTTGCACATTGTACAGGCAGAGCAGAGGATGACTTCTTCGGAAGAAAAATGGTCCAGGGCAGCTGTTACATGTACAATTTGGGGTGCAGGATGCCCATACCACACTACTGCCCGTGTACAATTTGGGGTGCATGAGTGCACACAAATAATTTGATATAATACTCGATGAAGTTGACGTCACTGATGTTATAGTACAGAGGCTCCTTCACTCTGATCCCTAGTGTCATAGCACTTTTCGATTGAAGAGTCATAGAAATTCCATTACACAACAATATTGCAGCTCAAAGTCGCAATGAGAGGATGATCAAGAAGATCCTATTGAACTTGGAGGCCACCATGTGAACGAAATTGAATGTGATGATATTGAATATAAAATGGAATTGAATGTGATGATATTGAATATAAATAGGGAACATTGAGTTGAATTAATATTTGTATGAGTTTGAAGTGTGAGAGAGGCCGCTAATGACTCCGAAGGCAGCTAGAGGCACCAAGGAGTACCATCGCCATTGCATGTTCTTTGTCGTCGAGGGCCGGGCATCCATGAGCGCGGCGTTCCCTGTCAATATTATGAGAATTAGCAATCACATAAAGATTTCGTGGAGGGATAGGGGTCTCTGTCAATTAAATGTCGTGGTGGGATAGGGGTCTCTGTCAATTAAATGGCATTTAATGAAGCTACCGTACTTGGCCTATTCGTGGATTTGCGGGCATTATTATTCTCTTAGCTTGCAAATTTTGTTGTTCTTAGAAAATTTTAAGACATTTAGGAAAGGTGCAATCTAATTTTATATAAGTTCATATTGAATTAAATCACTTAATAAAGATCTTTAGATAGTTTAATATTAGTGATTTTGTTGTTCTTATAATTTCAAGACATTTTGGAAAAGTGCAACCTAATTTTATATACATGAAGAAGTTGATATTGAATTAAATCAGTTAACAAAGAGACTTAAATAGTTTAATATCAGTGAATTAAATTAATTAGCGTAGAGATTTAAATAGTTTAACATTTATAAGAATGATATATAAATTAAAAAGTGAAATATGTTATTTTTTTATTTTTTATTTTTTATTTTATGTTTTTAAAGTTGGTACAAAATCATGTTTTTTTTAGTCTGTCAAGAAATGATTTAAAATTTAGAATTGCTTACCATTGTCCATATAATATCATGTTACTTCATATAAATGTCTTAAAATATTTTATTTATGAGTGAATATTTTTATCTTAAATCCTTGACATTGAGTTGAAATATCAATGAAGCTACTATTAATGTTTTCCAATAATTTTAATTAAAACTAATTAAACATTTTTTAAAGAGTATATATGAAATTGCAATTAGCCATATTGTATCATCTTTCTATTCCCTATAGAATAAATAAATTAAAATCTACTCAATTTAGCCAATTTGCTTATTAAGAGTGACTAAATCATTGTTTATCAATTACAACTAGTGAAATGTGAATAATTTTACATTTATCGATTAATTTTAATTTTAAAGATTATGATATTTATTCCAAAAGTAATTTATATAAAAATTTCATGTTGAAAACTAATGTATTTTTTAATTTGATTTGTAAAATTAGAATATCTAAAAAAATTAAATTTAAATGTAAATTTTAATTAATTTGATTTGTACAATTAGAATATCTAAAAAAATTATAGATTTAATATGAATTTGAATTTGAGTTTAGTTATAGATTTAAAATATATTAAAAAAATGAAGTAAAATCAATGCAAGAATCTGTTCTTTATTTAAATTCATATTTAAAATTTAAAGTAGATTATTTTATCATTTAGTATCTAAAATATAAAAATTGTTACTAACACTCTTCCATCATGCAAACATCATAAATCAATTTATATAAAATGAAATAAGTTTCATGCATTACATATTATTTTATTAAACATAATTTGTGTGTGGAACATTGGTTAAATCATATTTTTAATAAATTCTAAATTATATTTAAATTTATTAATTAATATGTTTTTTTAATTAAAAAAATAATTTTATGTGTTTATTTATTTATTTTAAAATAATATTAATAATTTTACATGGAAAGTGAAAAAGTGACAATGAATTTCATACATCATATTTTTTTTCAGTATATATTAGTACAATTACATTAGCAAATTTAGTTGATATATGTCCATCAACATTATTTTTTTCCTTTCAAAATTAATATGTTATGGAACTTATAATACATAGATAACACGCAATTCATTTTATAATATCATATGAAGATTCATTGATATCAATCATTTGTTTTATAAACTTACATATCCACATGATTCCACTTATTATTTGATAATTTGCATAGAAAAATCACAATTTTATTAGGTAAATGTGAAAAGGTATATTGTTTGACTCCATTGTTGATTGTAAAATTTTAAGATATTTCTGAAATATAGAATCAAAATAAATTCAGTATTATTACTTTTGTTGCTTCTAAGATGTTGTCACATTGTTTTAGAAAGAGACATGGATTTGGAAAAATGATATTTTCAATGAATCAATAATTTGAAGTTTAAGTCATTTCCATTAACATCCAAAATTATAAAGATATTGTTACTAACAACATTATATCATGCAAAAATCAAAGTTGAATTAAGGTGAATTTATATGAGTGGCAATAAGTTGCATCCATTACATATCATTTCAATGAATACCATTTGTGTTTATTGATTTAATACTAATTTTTTTTTAAATTATTTGATTTTTTTTAATAGAGATTTAATTTTTTTTTAAGGAAAATAAATTGTCATTCTATTGATTATGTAACAAAATTACAATTTTCATATACCTCTCATACCATGATTTGGAAATGTTTCTTTTTTTTAGGAGGGTGGAAGGACAAGAAACCTCTTTTATGATTATATTTGTCATGCCTTTATCCATATCAATATAAATCTATCTTAATCACTGATCTAATAAGACCCCAAAGGGATCAAATCTATTTTAGAGTGAAAAACTCTAAAAGAAAGTTTACAAATATTTGATCTCTTCCCTTAATAGATTAATGGTTTATATATATATATATATATATATATATATATATATATATATATATATATATATATATATATATATATATATATATATATATATATATATATATATATATAACATTTCAACTCCATATTAAAAATGAATGAATTACAATTTTTCCCTTAAAAACACATATTATTATAATAAGGATTCTCTCTCTCTCTCTCTCTCTCTCTCTCTCTCTCTCTATATATATATATATATATATATATATATATATATATATATATAGCAATTGACAATTTCATAGACATATATCTATATATATATATATATATATATATATATATATATATATATATATATATATATATATATAAACAATTGACAATTTGAGTTATTTAGGGTGGTTGAGCATAAATAATTGTTGTTATCTCCCCTATTTAGGTTCAATTTGAGAGGATGATAAGAAATATTGAAATATTTTGTTTATGATTTACACTATACACATTAGAATGTTAATGCATGCTCCAATCAAATTTGAAAGTAGAAAACATATCTTCATAGGACTCTTTCTTTCCCTCTCTCATTTTTTTTAAAAGTCAGAAAAATATATCCATAGCTATCTCTCTCTCTCTATGAAGTTAGAATGCATTACATTATGGAAAAATAGTTAGCCCATAACTATTGTAGGTAGGACCATCTTCCTATTTGAGGGAAACCATATGGAATCCCATAATGTTTTGAAAAGAGCGTGCAATAAAAAAAATGGAACACCAAAATAATAATAAAAACAAAGGGATCCTTTCTTGATTTTCATTTGGGATTTGTGTTGTGTCTAGAGCTTAGGGTTCTCCTTACCAAAAGTAATTTATATAATGATTTCATATTGAAAAATAATTCCTTTTTTAATTTGATTTGTAAAATTAGATTATCTAAAAAAAATAATTAAAAATAAATAAAAATAAATTTTAGTTATCTAAAAAATTGAGATGAATTTGAATTTGAGTTTAATTATAGATTTAAGATATATTAAAAAATTTAAATAAAATCAATGCAAAAATCGGTTCTTTATTTAAATTCATATTTAAAATGAAAATTAAATTATCCTATAATTTAGTGTCTAAAATATAAAAATTGTTACTAACCCACATCATTTAGTATTTAAAACATAAAAATTGTTACTAACATGTTTCCATCATAGAAACATCATAAATCAATTTATATAAGCTACAATATGTTTCATGCACTACATATTATTTTATTAAATACAATTATGTATTTAAATTCATATTTAAAATTAAATTTAGATTATTTTATCATTTAATATCTAAAATATAAAAAATTGTTACTAACAAGCATCATTTAGTATCTAAAATATAAAAACTGTTACTAACACCCTTCCATCATACAAACACCATGAATCAATTTAGCATTACATATTATTTTATTAAATACAATTAGTGTGTAGAATATATGTTAAATCGTACTTTTAATAAACTCTAAATTATATTAATTAGTATGGTTATTTTTAAACTTAAAAAACAATTTTTATGTTTATATATTTTTAAAAAATTATATTAATAAATTTATATGAAAAGTGAAAAAAGGACAATCAGTTCATACATCATATTTTTTTCTTGTATTCTTGTATGTATGAGTACAACTAGATTAGAAAATGTAGTTGATATATGTCCATCAACATTATTTTGTTCCTTTTAAATTAATGTTTTATGAAACTTATAATCCATATATCACAGGGAAATTCATTTTATAATATCACATGAAGATTCATTTATATCAATCGTTTGTTCTATAAACGTACATATCCACATGATTCCATTTGTTATTTCATAGTTTACATAGTAAATTCATTATTATATTAGGTAAATGTGAAAAGGTATAATGTTTGACTTAATCATTGTTTGTTGATTTAAGACATTTATGAAATCTATAATTGAAATAATTCTGGTATTATTACTCTTGTTGTTATATTCCCACATATCCTCTCTAAGATGTTGTCACATTGTTTTAGTAAGAGGGATGGGTTTGGAAAACTGATATTTTCAATGAATCGATAATTTGAATATTAAGTCACTTCTATTAGCATCCAAAATAGAGATATGCTTACTAACATCATTCCATCATGCGAAAATCAAATTTGAATTAAGGTGAATTTATATAAGTGGCAATAACTTACATCCATTACATATCATTTCAATGAATACCATTTTTGTTTATTGATTTAAGACTAAATTGTATTTAAATTATTTGATTTTTTTTTTTTTTTTTTTTAATAGAGATTTTTTTTTTTCAAGGAAAATAAATTTTCATATGAGTCTCATACTATGATATGGAAATGTTTCTTTTCTTCGAAGAGGAAGGAAGGAAGGACAAGAAACCTCTTTTATGATTAGATTTGTCATGTCTTTATACATATCAATATAAATATGTCTTAATCACTAATCTAGTAATCCCCCAAAGGGATCAAATCTCTTTTAGAGTGCAAAACTCTAAAAAAAAGATTGCAAATATTTGATCTCTTCCCTTTATATATATATATATATATATATATATATATATATATATATATATTTCCACAGAGGTTCAATTCGACAAGATGATAAGAAATATTGAAATATTTTATTTATGATCACTTTATACACATTAAAATGTTAATACATGTCCCAATCATATTTGAAAATAGAAAACATATCTTCATAGGACTCTCTCTTTCTCTCTCATTTTTTTTTTGTAAGTTCAAAAATCTCTCTCTCTCTCTCTCTCTCTCTATATATATATATATATATATATATATATATATATATATATATATATATATATATATATATATATATATATATATATATACACACACACACACGTAATAGAAGGAATTGCATTATGGAAAACTAGTTAGCCCATAACTATTGCGAGTAGGACCACCTTCCCATGTGAGGGAAACCATATGGCCTCCCATAATGTTTTGAAAAGAGTGTGCCATAAAAAAAAAGGGATCCTTTCTTGATTCTCATTTGTGATTTGTGTTATATCTAGAGCTACTTGTTTGGGTTCTCCTTGCCTTCCTTTGGCTAGGGAGGACACTACCAATCCAATAAGTTCAATGACATGATGATATTTATTATAATGGTTGACTAAAATTAGTATTGTTCATCATGTTAGCATCTCTCTCTTATTAAAAGTAACCATTTTTTTTTTACTTTTAGTGACTTATTTTATTTGGACATTGAAATATTTTATAATTACGCCATAAGGCGTTATTATTTGAAAACAAATTTCCTGGTGTGCATCATGTCATAACTTGAAATTGTTAAATTACATGTTAGACGATTAAAACAGATTGAGCCTTTGGATGAGAAAGCAAAAGTAGTTACAAAAAATTAGTTATGCGCTTTTTCTACTTGGTGGTAAATTTGGCTATGTAGAATCGGATGATCGTGATGTATTTGGGCTCTGTTAGGGTAACGATACCCTGTTGCTGCCACAATTGCGATAATCATTATTTGCGTCATGCTGGATCGAGCTCTGCAAACCAGAATCTCTTTTCTCCTTCATCTCATTACATTGTATAGTGATCTAGATATGGCGTCCACTGCTTTGCCTCTCCTCCCTGATTCTTCCTTGCAGGAGTTCATTTGGGGGCGCTGAGGAAGAGGAAGACTTATTGGATTCTCCGAGTTCTTTACATTGTAAATGTGTTTCAGATGGTAAGAGTGAGCGCACATGCAGTGGGCTGATATAGATATGATGAGGGAGAGATTTGCAAAGTTGTTGCTTGGAGAAGATATGTCGGGTGGAAGCAAAGGAGTTAGCACGACCTTCCCATTGTCTAATGCCATTACCAATCTTTCAAGTTTTTGTTTTCATTAATATCTGTTTGATTCTGAAAGTGGTCTGTTGTGGTCTGTTTTGAATTTTAATTCAACCCATGTGACTGCACATATTTGTTTCAGCATTGTACCATTAAAATTTTAAAAATTTCCTACATCTTAGGTTACGCCATAATGGATCCCCAAGTGGTAATATAGTTTGAATTAAAAATTCTCTTTTACAGCTTCCGTGTTTGGGGAACTATGGAGACTTGAGCCATTAGTAGAGGAGAGGAAGACCAAATGGTGCAGAGAGATGGATTGGCTCCTTTCCCTTGCTAATTACATGGTGGAGCTTGTTCCAACAAGGCATAATTATTCAAATGGAGGGAGCATACTCATGCATTCCCATTCTTGTGTATTGATAGCTGTCAAATCAAATTTGGGCTGGGCTTTCTGTATTCGCAGGAGTTCATTTGGGGGCGTTGAGGAAGAGGAAGACTTATACCACACGTTCTTCTGCTTCTCAGGGCAACGACAATAATGGCCAAGGCCATGGTCGAGAGTATGGAGAAGTTCTGGTTTTGGGGCAATGTAATGTTGCCTGTTTCAGTACCTGCTACTACTAAAATTTGCAATGATAGTATTGCTGAAAAGAGCAGTGAGTTGAAAAACATGGTGGCGGAGGAACATAAACAACACCAGCCACTTCAACAAACTCACATGGGCTTGTTTGAAAGAAGGTACCGTAGGTCTTTGAGTGATGATATGCGCTTGGATTTGGGTAAGTTGTCCACGTGCAAAGAACGTCCAAGTTCCTTGGATTTGGGTGCATAGGCAAACCTGCAGCCATTGTTCATCAAGGTAACTACTTTTTTTCTCTCTATATTGTATCCATTCACAGAACAATCATGTGTTATGCCCATATCCTTCCTGATATTGAATTGTTTGAGGCATTTTAGCTGTATTCACACGAATGTTGTGTGTTAGGCTCATAGGAGTCCTGAGATTAAATTGTTCGAGGTGTAGTAATTGTTTTTAATGATATGTTCAGATAACATTCAGCAATTTTGCTGATGTCTAGACTCTCGTATGGGTATCATATCTCCCAATCTGGTTTGTAACTATTGTTTTGTCTCGTGTTGGCAAAGCTCATTCTTATAAGGGAAATCTGTATTCTCACCTTTTCCTGGGAGGTCTATAATTGCTACTTATCAATTTTCGATCTGTATATTGTGACTGCTTATGAATTTATTCATAGCAACCCCAGTGAACTAATGTGCCCCAAATTATCTTTCCAAATCATCCTTTCTGGAAAGATGGAACAAAGACACTGCAGGGAGTGCAGTGTAAATGGTAAATGCCTATTAGTGCACTTTTGAAGGCCTCACTTGTATCACTGTCAATCCATTATGTTATGCCCATGTCAGCCCTTGATCCTGAGATTGAATCCTTTGTGTTATGTCCATGTCAGCCCTAAATCCTGAGATTGAATTGATTGAGATGCTAGCAGTGAGAGAAGCAAGGTGTTCTGTAGCTTGGGTGGGACTGGAGGGATCCATCACTACCTCATTTATTGAATGAAGATGGATTAGGTCATTGAATATGGACACTAGAACACAGCCATCTAAACTTGGGTTTGAATTGCATCTCAAGCTTGCAAATCTTGAAGATACATATCTCAAGTTTACACTTGAATCCTATGTTTAGGTTGGTTTCTGATAGTGTGATTGCTTTTAGTGTTGATAATTTTAAATTTTTTTGTGATGCTATTCAGTCATTTTCTCTAAACTCAAGTCCCTCACTTGGGTATTCTTCTCAAAATTTGATTAGTAATGCTTTTGGTTGGATTTCGCACATGGGAGAGGGATTGCATATTTTTTTTCATGTTACTTCGATGTCCTCTGCCATGCCACTTAGAGAGGACAATAAAAACTAAAACTAAGATGGATGTGGCTCTTATTTAGGTAATACTTTTTTATTGCCAAACGCCATTGACCAGACTAATTGCATCTCATGGGTTGTAAAAAGTAGTAAGGAAGATAGAATTTCATAAATTGGGTAGTACATAGTAGTATACAAGAGAGAAGAAAAATCGAGGATATCATATTCTATGGCTGCTAGTTTCGCTTTAACTTCTGCCTTCTAACAACATCTAGCTTGTGCTCAGAATGTATATCAGAACATGGAGCTGCCAATTTGAACTGATTGCCTTCTTAGCAAAATTGCATGTTCAAGAGGGCTAATTTAAGCATCCTGGAAGGATTTTTCAAATTTATTGTTGGCATAGACTTCTTGCTATATTATGTGTAAAAACCATCATAATTTCGTGCAGCTTGGCACCTCCGGTGAGCATGTTTAGAATTTACAAGTACATTATCTGTTAGTTCTTTTTTGATGCCACATAGTCAAAGCAGAAGGATAGTGCCAACACTCTTATTAAGTTATTTAGAACTTAGAAGTTGAGCTAGGTTAGAGCATAATTTAGGGCTATGTCCATTTCTTGAGTGCAAAGTAAATAAGCCTTACAAATCAACCCACTATTATCCTTGGAGGAGAGGGAAAATAAACTGTTTCAGTACTGGGTTCCAAAACCAAGATGAATACATTCTAGCCCTGAGATTTATGAAGCTGCTTTTAAGTTTTGAATCCTAGTGTGCAGTTTTTGTTCACTTGAGTTTTGCATCAGATGCAGGGTAGGGTACATCAGCAATTGTCAGATTCATAGTAGCAGCCATTGAGACACTAGGCTCTTAAAAAAGTGTGTAAAATGACAAATTTACTAAGAGAAGGCAAGCGGAAAATAAAAGAAGAAGGGACAGGAAAAGAAAATGATGAAGGGAGGGAAAGAAGCTATGGAGAGGTCAAAATATACTCTGGGATGGTTTAAAGCAGGTGGGAGAAGGGTTGTGGTGCACTACAAGCAGCCTTTTAACTATTGGAAACAAAATGGTGCCAACCTGATGGTTTTGTGACAACGTTTTGAAATAAAATATTCCTCAGGAAGACTGTTTGAAGGCACGATATGTACATTAGATTCAGCCTTCAAAATGTTATCTTAAGCCTTTGTAACCAAGTTCTTGTCTCAACATATAAATGTTTGCAATGTTTGAAGTAATAGTCCTAGCTGCGTATTTGAATTTTGATTAAAAGACTAGATTTAGGCTATACCGACAGAATAATTGATAGCTTTTCATTGTTAGAATAACATTTTGTTTACTAATTTAAATTTGTACTTTACGGCATTTCCTTTGCAACATCTGGTGCAATTGCTAGTTTTTACATACACATACACACAAAGGGACTCCTTCACTCTGATCCCTTCTGTCATTACCCCTCTTGCATGAAAATTCATAGACATTTCATTACACAAAAAAATTACAGCACAAAACTGCACTGAGAGGATGGTAAAAAAAGATCCGATTGAACTTGGAGGCCACCATGTCAACAACTTTGCCAATAATGTGAATAGGAATGAATAGGATGATATTGAATATAAAATGGAATTGAATGTGATGATATTGAATATAAATAGGCAACATTGAGCTGAATTAATATTACTATGAGTTCGAAGTGTGAGAGAGGCCCTAATAACTTCGAAGGCAGCAAGAGGCACAAGGGAGTACGATCGCCATCCCTGAGCTTATGGACAGACAAGGGCGCGGCGGTCCGTGTCTATGTCTGTCATTTGCTCAATATTAAGAGCATTAGCAATCACATAAAGATGTCGTGGTGGGATAGGGATCTCTGTCAATTAACTGACATTTAATGAACCTACCCTACTTGGCCTATTCGTGGATTTGCAGGCATTCTTATTCTCTTAGCTTGTAAGTTTTGTTGTTCTTAGAAAATTTTAAGACATTTAGGAAACGTGAAATCTAATTTTATATAGATAAAGAAGTTGATATTAAATAACATCAGTTAATAAAGATATTTAACTAGTTTAATATTAGTTAAAAAAGAGATTTAAATAGTTTAATATCAGTGAATTAAATTAATTAACATGGAGATTTAAATAGTTTAAAATTTATAAGAATGATATATATATTAAAAAATGATTTTTTTTTTTTTTTTTTTCTAAGTTGGTACAAGATCATATTTTTTTAGTTTGACAAGAAATGATTTAAAATTTAGAATCGCTTTAACAAGGCACATGATTACCATTGTCTACGTAATATCATGTTACTTCATATAAATGTCTCAAAATATTTTATTAATGAGGGAATATTTTTATCTTAACTCTTTGACATTGAGTTGAAATATCAATGAAACTATCCTTAATATTTTCCACTAATTTTAATTAAAACTAACAAAACTTTCTTTTTTAAATATATATGAAGCTGCAATTAGCGATATTGTATCATCTTTCTATTCCATATCAAATAAATAAATTAAAGTCTATTCAATTTGGTGAATTTGCTTATTAACATTGACTAAAGCATTGGTTATCAATGATAACTAGTGAAATGAATCATTTTACATTTATCAATTAATTTAATTTTAAATATTATGATATTTTTTCCAAAAATAATTTATATAACTATTTTATGTTGGAAACTAATGTATTTTTTAATTTGATTTGTAAAATTAGAATATCTAAAAAAAATTAAATGTAAATTTTAATTATCTAAAAGTTTGTGATGAATTTGAATTTGAGTTTAATTATAGATTTAAGATATATTAAAAAAATGAAATGAACTCAATGCAAGAATTTTTTCTTTATGTAAATTCATATTTAAAATTTAAAGTAGATTATTCTATCATTTAGTATCTAAAATATAAAAATTGTTACTAACACGCTTCCATTATGTAAACATCATAAATCAATTTATATAAGTTGCAATAAGTTTCATGCACTACATATTATTTTATTAAATATAATTTGTGTGTGGAATATTGGTTGATCGTATTTTAAAGAAATTTTTAAATTATATTTAAATTTAAAGAAATTTTTAAATTATATTTAAATTTACTAATTAATATGGTTGTTTTTTAATTAAAAAAATAATTTTATATGTTTATTTATTTTAAAAAAAATAATATTAATAATTTTATATGGAAAGTGAAAAAGTGACAATAAGTTTCATACATCATATTTTTCTTCAGTATATATTAGTACAGGTACATTAGGAAATGTAATTGATATATGTCCATCAACATTATTTTCTTACTTTCAAAATTAATATTTTATGAAACTTATAATACATATATCACAAGGAAATTTATTTTATAAGATCATATGAAGATTCATTGATATCAACAATTTGTTTTGTAAACTTACATATCCACATCATTCCATTTTTTATTTGATAATTTGCATAGTAAATTCATAATTTTATTAGGTAAATGTGAAAAGGTATATTGTTTAACTTCATTGTTGATTCTAAAATTTTAAGATATTTCTGAAATCTAGAATCAAAATAAATTCAATATTATTATTCTTGTTGTTATATTCTCACCTATATGTCATCACATTGTTTTAGTAAGAGATTGATTTGGAAAAATGTTGTTTTCAATGAATCAATAATTTCAAGTTTAAGTCATTTCCATTAACATCCAAAATTATAAAGATATTGTTACTAACAACATTCCATCATGCAAAAATCAAAGTTGAATTAAGGTGAATTTATATGAGTGGCAATACCTTGCATCCATTTCATATCATTTCAATGAATACCATTTGTGTTTATTGACTTTTTAATAGTGATTTAAATTTCATTTTTTTTAAGGAAAATCAATTTTTATTTTAATGATTTATGTAACAAAATTACAATTTGCATATGCCTCTCATACCATGATTTGGAAATGTTCCTTTTTTTCTTGGAAGGGGGGGGAGGGAAGGACAAGAAACCTCTTTTATGATTAGATTTGTCATGCCTTTATATATATCAATATAAATCACTCTAAAAAAAAGTTTCTAAATATTTGATTTGATCCATTAATAGATTATATATGTGTGTGTGTGTGTGTGTGAGAACTTCATATTAAGAATGAATGAATTACAAATTTTCCCTTAAAAACACATATTACTATAATAAGAATTCTCTCTCTCTATATATATATATATACCAATTGACAATTGGACTTATATATATATATATATATATATAAACATTTGACAATTTGAGTTATACAGGGTGTTTGAGCATAAATAATTGTTGTTATCTCTCCTATACAGGTTCAATTTGACAAGATGATAAGAAATATTGAAATATTTTATTTATGATTCACACTATACACATTAAAATGTTAATGCGTTCCACAATCAAATTCGAAAGTAGAAAACATAACTTCATACGACTCTTTCTTTCTCTTTCTCATTTTCTTTATAAGTTTGAAAACATATATCCATATCTATCTCTCCCTCTCTCTCTCTATTGCATTAGAATGCATTGCATTATGAAAAAGTAGTTAGCCCATAACTATTGTAGGTAGGACCATATTCCTATGTGAGGGAAACCATATGCACTCCCCTAATGTTTTGAAAAGACTGTGTCATCTAAAAAAAAAGTGGAACACCAAAATAATATAAACAACAAAGGGATCCTTTCCTGATTTTCATTTGTGATTTGTGTTGTGTGGAGAGCTACTTGTTAGAGTTCTCCTTACCTTCCTCTAGCTAGGGATTATGATATTTTTAAATATTGTGATATTTTTTCCAAAATTAATTTATATAATGATTTCATGTTGAAAAATAATGCCTTTTTTTCATTTTATTTGTAAAATTAGATTAACTAATAAAAAAAATTAATGTAAATTTTAATTATCTAAAAAAAGGAGATGAATTTGAATTTGAGCTTAATTATAGATTTAATATATATTAAAAAAATGAAATATAATCAATACAAGAATCTTCTTTATTTAAATTGATATTTAAAATTAAAATTCGATTATTCTTTCATTTAGTATCTAAAATATAAAAATTGTTACTAACACACATCATTTAGTATCTAAAATATAAAAAATGTTACTAGCATGCTTCCATCATGAAAACACCATAATTCTTTATTTAAATTCATATCTAAAATTAACATTGGATTATTATATCAATTAGTATGTAAAATATAAAAAAATGTTACTAACCAGCATCATTTAGTATCTAAAATACAAAAATTGTTATTAACACCCTTCCATCAGACAAACACCTTGAATCAATTTATATAAGTGAAATAAGTTTCATGCATTACATATTATTTTATTAAATACAATTAGTGTGTGGAATATTGGTTAAATAATATTTTTAATAAATTATAAATTATATTTAAATTTATTAATTAATATGGGTGTGTTTTGATTAAAAAATTAATTTTTATGTGTATTTAAAAAAATAATATTAATAAATTTACATTGAAGGTGAAAAAGTCACAATGCATTTCATACATCATTTATTTCTTTTGTTGTGCCCAGAGGCGCATTCTATAGCCTAGTATGACCCCAATGTGTACAACCTAGTATGACCCCGATGTGTAAGTATGTCGGAAGCTAAAAAAATGAAAAACTAAATTTAAAAAAAAAACATAAAATATACATAATTTGGGCTTTAAAAATAACTTACATAGCTATATAAATAAAGAATTAAAAATGAATTTAAACAATATAAATTTAAAATATGAAGAGTTTTACAAGCACTCAAAAAAGAGATGATAAATAAATAAAATAGAGATATGGTAAATAAATAAAACCTCTTTTTATCATTAGGTATGGTAAATAAATAAAAATATAAATAAAATAGATGTATGGTAAATAAATAAAACCTCTTTTACATTTACTCCATAAAACACTTTATATTTACAAAAACTCAGAAAGAAGTTTTATTTAGGTGAACCCTATGTGCCAAATACCATGAGAAAAACTATTATCAATACCATGGGCCAAATACAATGGGACAAATTATTATCAATACCATGGGCCAAATACCATATTTATAAAAGAGGTACAGAAAGGTAAGGTAAATAATAAAAATATATCAAATAAGAGTAGAAATCAACATCAAACTATATTTGAAGCCTATGGACCAAATTAATAATGATGCCATGCAAAAAAAACATTATTTACCCTAACATGAATATTAAAATTTATTAAATTTAATATATATATATATATATATATATATATATATATATATATATATATAACCTAGATATATATATAATCTAGATATATATGGAAGGGAAGAAGAAAGACATATGATACACTTGGAGAAATTGAGGGAGTGGAGTGGGAGAGCTAGAGAAGGGTAAGAGAGGGAGAGGGAGACATAAATATGGAGGTGGGAGGGAGAGAGAAGGAGAGAGGGAGGGAGAAGTGATTGGAGGGTAGAGAGAGACATAGAGAGAGAGTGAGGGAGAAGGAGAAAGGATTACAGAGAGAGAGAGAGAGAGAGAGAGAGAGAAGAGGGGTAGGGAAATAGAGAGGGAGATGGAGGAGGAGAGAGAGGGAGGTAAGAAGAAAGACATAGAGAGTGAAAGTTGGAGAGAGAGAGAGAGAGAGAGAGAGAGAGAGAGGAGTGATAAGGAAGATGGAGGGAAAGCGAGAGAGGATAGCATGAGGGAAGAGAGATAGAAGCGAGGGAGAGGGAGGGAGGGAAGGGAAAGAGAGAGAGGAAGGGAGAGGAGGAGGGAGTGATAGATAGATATATTGGAGTAAGAGAGTGTATGTTTTAGGGTTCATATAGTTAGAAAAAGGGATATAGGGATATAGATTGAAGGTGAAGAGAAAGAAGAGATAGATGGAGACATGGAGGGAGGGAAAAAGAGATTGATAAATATGGAGTGAGAGAGTGTGTGTGTTTGCGGGAGTGAGATAAGAAGGAGAGATTACGGGACATATAGATATATATGGATGGGGGAGAGAGGTAATAATATTTCTTAAAATAGATGCATTGATTTCAGTGTAGATGGCGATTTCTAATCCTATTTGATTGCTTGCACTAGATGCATTTATTTTAGTGTAGATTTTTATTTGTGATGATATTTGATTACTTGCACTAGATGCATTGATTTCAATGTAGCTGATTTCTAATTCTATTTGATTGCTTTCACAAAATGCATTGATTTCAGTGTAGATGGTGATTTCTAATCATATTTGAATTCTTGCACTGGATGCATTAATTTCAATGTAGATGTTTATTTATAATTATATTTGATTGCTTACACTATATGCATTGATTTTAATATAAATGATTTCTAATCCTATTTGATTGCTTGCACTAAATGCATTGATTTTAGTGTATATGTTGATTTATAATCCTATTTTATTGCTTGCACTAGATGCATTTATTTTAGTGTATATGTTGGCTTCTAATCCTATTTTCTTACTTGCACTAGATGCATTGATTTTAATGTAGATGTTGATCTCTAATCCTATTTGATTATTTGCATTAGATGCATTGATTTGTGTGTAGATGTCGTTTTCTAATATTATTTAGTTTCTTGCATTAGATGCATTGATTTCAGTGTAATGTTGATTTCTGATTTGATGTAATTGGATGTATGATGGTACGTTAAGTTTAAAGCCATTGGATTAATAGTTTGCATTGATCTTAGTGTAAGAAGAAACAATTATTGACAATGTAGAATGATTTTTGTGTTATACTAATTAAACCTAATAATTTTGGAGAGAAAGAGAGACAATGTATGGTGTTTACTACAACAACTCGAGCTAAATATTTAAATGATTTATGATTTATGATTTCTACTATTTTTTCATATAATCGATATGGAAAGAAGACAAAGCTAACAAGGGTGACAATAAGAATAGTAAAGAAAATAGTTTGATATTGACCAAAATGAAGGCTCTTTGTGATTAACTACATTATTATTATTCACATATTATATCATTCAATATTATTACATTGTCACTTTGCATTCAAAAAAATCATTTTCATCATTAAAGTTATTTTACAATATTTATCAGCTCAACAAACTCAAAGGTAACTAAGAAAATTTAAAATTAAAATTACTTGATAAATCTCAACTATATTTAGCCTATTTAAAATGGTTATATTACTATTAGATGTATTTACATATTATTGATATAATTAATCATATGCTCCTCATATTATCGATAAATTTTCCTTGGTCACACACGACTGAAACCAACCTAGATCCATCTTAACTACGGATCTATCAAGCGTAGAGAGGGATCAAATCTCTTGAGGTGAAAACCTTTCCTCAAGTTTTGCAACGTAGTTAAGATGGATCTAGGTATTAGTACAACTAGATTAGAAAATGTAGGTTATATATGTCCATCACCATTATTTTCTTCCTTTTAAATTAATATTTTATGAAAATTATAATCCATATAGGGGAAATTCATTTTATAAAATCACATGAAGATTCATTTATATCAATCATTTATTCTATAAACTTAGATATCCACATGATTCCATTTGTTATTTGATAATTTTCATAGTAAATTCATAATTATATTAGGTAAATGTGAAAATTTATAATGTTGGAGTTCATTGTTGATTGTTGATTTAAGATATAATCTAGAATTGAAATAAATTTGGTATTATTACTCTTGTTGTTATATTCCCACACATTGCTTCTAAGATGTGTTCACACTATTTTAGTAAGAGGGATGGATTTGGAAAATTGATATTTTCAATGAATCAATAATTTGAAGATTAAGTCACTTCTATTAGCATCCAAAATAGAGATATTGTTACTAACATCATTCCATCATGCAACAATCAAAGTTGAATTAAGGTGAATTTATATGAGTGGCAATAAGTTGCTTCCATTACATATCATTTCAATGAATACCATTTGTGTTTATTGATTTAAGACTAAATTGTATTTAAATTATTTGATTGTTTTCTTTGTTTTTTAAATAGAGATTTAATTTTTTTTTTTAGGGAAAATAAATTTGCATATGCCTCTCATACCATGATATGGAAATGTTTCTTTTCTTCGAAGAGAGAGGAAGGAAGGACAAGAAACCTATTTTATGATTATATTTGTCATGTCTTTATACATATCAATATAAATCTATCTTAATCACTGATCTAATAAGCCCCCAAAGAGATCAAATTTCTTTTACTGTGAAAATCTCTAAAAATAATATTGCAAATATTTGATCTCTTCCCTTAATATATATATATATATATATTCCCACCTAGGTTACATTCTAGAAGATGATAAGAAATATTGAAATATTTTATTTATGATTCACACTATATACATTAAAATGTTAATACATTTCCCTATCATATTTGAAAGTAGAAAACATATTTTCATAAGTCTCTCTCTTTCTCTCCAGTTTTTTTTCGTAAGACATAATCTCTCTCTCTCTCTCTCTATATATATATATACAACTAGTTAGCTCATAACTATTGCAGGTAGGACCACCCTCTCATGTGAGGAAAACCATATGGCCTCCCGTAATGTTTTGAAAAGATTGCCCCATAAAAAAAATAGAGGAACACCAAAATAATAAAAAAAACAAAGGGATCCTTTCCTCATTCTCATTTGTGATTTGTGTTGTACCAAGAGCTACTTGTTAGGGTTCTCCTTGCCTTCATTTGACTAGGGAGGACACTGCCAATCCACTGAGTTCAATGACATGGTGAGCATTGTTATAATGGTTGACTAAAATTAGCATTTCTCATCATGATAATATCTCCCTCTTACTAAAAGTAATCATTTTTTTCTATTTCATTTTTTTCTATTTTTAGGCACTTATTTTATTTGGAGATTGAAATATTTTATAATCGTTTACATACATACACATAAGCACATAGAGGCTCCTTCATTCTGATCCTTAGTGGCATAGTCATTCTTGCGTGAAAGGTCATTGACATTTCATTACACAACAATATTGCAGCACAAAGTTGCAATGAGAAGATGATGAAGAAGATCTGATTGAACCTGGAGGCCACCATGTCGCAAAATTGATTTGAATTTGCATGAGTTCGAAGTGTGAGAGAGGCCCCTAATGACTTTGAAGGCAGCAAGAGGCGTAAGGAGAGTACCATCAACATCCCTGAGCTTATGGGTATGGGTGGACAACGGCGCGACGGTCCGTGTCTATGTCCGTCATTTGCTCAATATTCTGAGAATTAGCAATCACATAAACATGTCGTGGGGGGTTAGAGGTCTCTGTCAATTAAATGACATTTAATGAAACTACCCTACTTGGCCTATTCGTGGATTTTCCCGCATTCTTATTCTCTTAGTTTGCAAATTTTGTTGTTCTCAGAAAATTTTAAGACATTTAGGAAACCTGCAATCTAATTTTATATAGATGAAGAAGTTGATATTACATGAAATCAGTTAAGAAAGATATTTAAATAGTTTAATATTAGTGATTTTGTTGTTTCTAAAATTTTAAAACACTTAAAAAAATGATATATATATATATATATATATATATATATATATATATATATATATATATATATATATATATATATATATATAAATATAAAAGGAAGTTGATATTGAATTAAATCAGTTAACAATGAGATTTAAATAGTTTAATATTAATGAATTAAATCAGTTACAATAGAGATTTAAATAATTTAATATTTAAATATTTATAAGAATAATATATACACTTTTAAAAGTGAAATATGTTATTTTTTAATTTTTTATTTATTTTTTATGTTTTTAAAGTTAATACAAAATCATATTTTTTATTTTATTTTGACAAAAAGTGATTAAACATTTAGGATTGATTTAACAAGGCACATGATCACCATTGTCTATGTAATATCATGTTACTTTATATAAATGTCTCAGAATATTTTATTTATGAGTGAACATTTCTATCTTAACTCCTTGACAGATCACCATTGTCTATGTAATATCATGTTACTTCATATAAATGTTTCAGAATATTTTATTTATGAGTGAACATTTTTATCTTAACTCCTTGACATTGAGTTGAAATATCAATGAAGCTACCATTAATGTTTTCCAATAATTTTAATTAAATATTCTTTTTTAGAGTATATATGAACTTGCAATTATCTTTTCAATTTGGCCAACTTGCTTATTAACATTGACTAAAGCATTGTTTATCAAGGATAAGTAGTGAAATGTAAATTAGTTTTAATTTAAAGATTATGATATTTTTTTCAAAAGTAATTTATATAACGATTTCATGTTGAAAACTAACGTCATTTGAAAACTAATGTCATTTTTAATTTTATTTGTAAAATTAGAATATCTAAAAAAAATATATATATAAAATTTAATTAGAATTTGAGTTTAATTATAGATTTAATATATATTAAAAAGTTGAAATAAAATCAATGCAAGAATTCTCTTTATTTAAATTCATATTTAAAACTAAAAGTAGATTATTCTATCATTTAGTATTTAAAATATAAAAATTGTTACTAAGCCTTCCATCATGCAAACATTATATATCAATTTATATAAGTTGCAATAAGTTTCATGCATTACATATTATTTTATTAAATCAATTTGTGTGTGAAATATTGGTTAAATAATATTTTTAATAAAGTGTAAATTATATTTAAATTTATTAATTCATATGGTTGCTTTTTAATTAAAAATAATAATTTAATATGTTTATTTATTAAAAAAGAATATATTAATAATTTTACTTGAAAGTGAAAGTGACCATGAGTTTCATACACCATATTCTTCTTCAGTATATATTGGTACAATTACATGAGAAAATGTATTTGATATATGTTCATCAACATTATTTTATTCCTTTCAAAATTAATATTTTATGAAACTTATAATACATATATCACAAGGCAATTCATTTTATAAGCTCACATGAAGATTCATTTATATCAATCATTTGTTTTATAAAATTACATATCCACATGATTCCATTTGTTATTTGATAATTTGTATAGAAAATTAATAATTATATTAGGTAAATTCATTGTTTATTGTAAAATTTTAAGATATTTCTCAAATTTAGAATCAAACTAAATTGAGTATTATTACTCTTGTTGTTATATTCCCACCTATCACTTCTTAGATGTCATCACATTTTTTTTAGTAAGAGGGATGGATTTGGAAATGTCACTTCCATTAACATCCAAAATTACAGAGATATTGTTACTAACAACATTCCATCATGCAAAAATCAAAATTGAATAAAGTGAATTTATATGAGAGGAAATAAGTTTCATGCATTACATATCATTTCAATGAAAATCGTTTGTGTTTATTGATTTAAGACTAAATTGTATTTAAATTATTTGGGTTTTTTTTTTTTAATATTAAAGAGAGATTTAAATTTTTATTTTTTTAAAGGAAAATAAAGTGTTATTTTATTTGATTTTTGATTTAGGAATGTTTCTATTTTTCGAAGGGGGAGAGGGAAGGACAGGAGAACTCTTTTATGATTAGTTTTCTCATGCTTTTATACATATCAATATAAATCTATCTTAATTATTGATCTAGTAAGCCCAGAAAGGGATTAAATCTCTTTTAGAGTGAAAAAATATAAAAAAAGGTTTGCAAATATTTGACCTCTTTCGTTCATATATATATATATATATATAATTGTTGAGGATAAATAATTGTTGTTATCTCTGGTATGTGACTATCATCTGAAATATTGAAATATTTTATTTATGATTCACATTATACACATTAAAATGTTAATGCATGCTCCAATCGTATTTTAAAGTAGAAAACATATCTTCATAGTGTTAGTGACCTATAAATATAGGATTCATAATTTTGAATTGGCTGATGGTAATATTGTAAATATGTACATACTTTGCCTTCTGCAAGTTCTATTCTCATATTTTGTAAAAAATTAAAAATCAAAAAATGGGTAAAAAGTCCTAAAAGAAAAATCAAAGGACTTAGAAAAAATAGTATACCCCAAAAGAAAAAGATTAATAAAACATGAAAGTGTGCAAGTCTAAATGCCACTACTTTTACCTTTTGGAGTTGATTATGTCAGAGTGTCAATAAATGCCATAATATGTGATGAGTTTAACAATTTAATCTTGACTCATCATTTTTCAATTTCAAATGTTGTAGATAGAGAATAAACAATTGTCATATAGTTTAATCATGACAATTCATTAGATTAGGTAGAGAAATAAAGAATCCAGCAGTTTAATGTAGATTCTTGAATGCAATAAGTGTGGAATTAGATAGTTTACTGCTTTCAAGAAGAATAAAATGTTGCAAGGTTGATAGTTCAAATGCACCTAATTAAAAGACAAGGAAAAAATGTTGGAATATAATGACTAGGTAGGTAGAAGAAAGTGGGAGACATCAATGTAAATATATTTCACCGGGAAACAAATAACTAATTTCCCCTCCCCATAGTTATTTTACATTCTAAACTATCAATCAAAGAGGCTCAAGGCATTTCCTTGACTTCTGTTGGGACCGGACCCAAGGCTCAATGACTGATTAGTTGAAAATGTTAAATTTCTATATTAATCCCAGAAATTTTCATCATTTACCCCTTCATGCACTCATCACCATTTAACTTCATAAGTAAGAACTATTTTCTTACTTAAATATTACATAAAGGCCCATTTGATTAACTTCCTACATCTCATGAAGTAGAAAACCCTCAAAATGGCATTTTATCCTAAGTTGAAGTGATGAAATTATCATAATGCAAGTTTGGCTTTGATCTTCACTTTTCTTGGTTATAAATGTATGTTTTGAGTATTCACTTTTCCCTTTTCATATTAACACTAAACATATTTTATTAACACCCTATCAATTATCCTAGTCCTATTAATATAGCTCCCTTTTATTTAATATCCCAAAAACCCCCTTAATATATGCTTTTGTGTCAAAGATATTAAGGACATGTTGAAAAATATCCCGAAATTACCCCTTTGACACAAAACTACCCATAAAAAATATATCCCTTCCCCCCTATGGTTTTTAGACCCCTCCGCAATCTAAAAAAACTATATAATAAAAATTAAATAATACAAAATCACACATTTTATTTACATCCTGTGTATTTAAAATGATGCACAAAAAACATTAACATTTTTTGTATCCCCCCCAATTACCCTTAACCCAAGGTTAAAATTCCTAAGCCTTTTTTCCTCTTCATAATATGCAAACCTTGGTTAAACCTTTATTAAATCAGCCCTTTTAATATATAAAATCATTTTATATATTTAACACCCATTTCCATTTCATTTTCGCAAGCATCGGGTTTAACCTCAACCATCCGATCATCCTGATCAAAATCAGTCGATAATATTGAACCCGGTTCTCGCTCCTTTGCTCCATTTCCTACCCTTTTTTCGATATCGCATTTATTTGACACTGTAGATATTTACCTTTTAAGATTGACGGCTCACAATGAAAGCCCGGCGCCACCTTATTTTTTCCCCGCAGCTTCCCGACGCATCTTAGTCGTTCACTTCACTCAACCAAATTCGATGACACGAAACCCATATCACATTATCAAAGTGATCGGGTGATGTTCACAAAAAATTTTGCGATAAAAGTTGTTTTATGAAACCACCACTTGCTACGTGTCCTACTTTTATTAGATCACATTGAAAAAATTAAAAACCATTTACCGCCCAGGAGCAATGTGATAACCACCACTGGTTTTGCTTTCAATATGAAAACCACTCCTGCCATGTCAACTTGACCTGCAATTAATACTCCGCATGATCAATAAAATATAAAGTTTTAATCTTAGTTCTTTATTGTTTTTAGTACATTTGCACCTTTTCCCTCTGATAATTTTCTTACAGACACCATTTCGAAAGTGATTTTAATCACAGAATCCATATCTCCTTTTAATTTCACCTCCGAAGAATCTCGGTGCCTTCTACCAAACAAGCTGCAACCAGTTTAAAGACTGGAACCACCTGCAACCTTCTTCGACTGCGACCATACCTATTTAAGGTTATTTTTCAATGATCTAAGCCTGCAAATTTCTAATTTTCAACAAAAATTAAACCACTTGGAATTTAAAAAAAAAGAAGAAAAAGACAAAAGTACTCATCTGAGAGTACAAAAACCTTGAAAAAACATGGGAAACCCTGTCAAAATTTTTCTAGCGTTTTTCATTTCCGCTTGAATGATTTTCATCATCCAAAAGCTATTCCTATGGTGAAAATCCATTAGAATTACCACATAAACCTTTGAAAATTCCTTTCCCACCTTCTGCACATTACAAAATCTGCATTTTTCCTTATAAAACCCTCGCCCAGATTCTGAATTTTTCCCAAAAATAACTTAATTGACCTTCTGTTTCTAGAAAGAGATGAGAAAACAGTCTAATATTGCTTAGTTACTTCAAAAATGACTAAAAATTAGGTCACCCCTAGGACTGGAGGTCCAAAAACCTTAGAAGCCTGCCTCCAACAAGCTTCCAAACCCCAAACCTCCCAAAATTGATAAACCTACTCATGTCCTAATTGCAGACTCTACTGAAGTAGTCAGACCATTACAGCCTCCTGTCACTACTAAAGAAAACAATCCTTTGATTAACTTAAACTACAGAATTGTTGATGCTACTCTTGAATTTAATCTTCTGGAAGTACATAGATGGTGTCAGGAAAAATTTCAGAATAAAATGGCCAATGATATACTTGAATGGGACTCCAACTTACCCAAATATGTGGTTCCCATCACCCATCCTACGCGGGATTTCATTAGGTTATGTCGGATGCACTGTATTCCTGATGAAAGATGCATGGTGAACAAAGATAGTGAGGTACTGTTTTACATAACTGCTGAAGCAATCAATGATATGCTCCAACTAAGCCATGATCCATGAGCTTTATCATTATCAATTTAAGACTTGAATCAGATGTATTTAGACATGGATTTCCCTAGGAAGTTTGAAATCCTTCAAAACTTCATGCCCAATCATGTCAACCTTCCTAAGGTAAATCCCCCTTATGATACTTTTGATTTCCCTGAGGACTCCAGACAAGTCATTTCCATGTTGTCATTCATTTTAGGCTATTTTAATGATGAATTTATAATATTTTAGGGTTCCTCTCCACTTTGTCTCCTGGACAACAGCCAGAATTGGTCTTTGACTTTTCCAAATTCATCATTGACAATATACATTATCAGCTAATAAAGTTACTTGATGAAGGAGTGTTCAGATATACATCATATCTGTTACATCTCTTCCTTTTCTCTCAAGGAGATAATTTTCCCATTGCATTACAGAAAATGGATATGGAGGGAAAACTTCTTTCAGTAATATTTTGGACCTCACTTCTCAGGAAAAATAGTAGTGTGTACAGTTACAGTGATTTCAATGACTTGTTTATCAGACCTGCCATGAGTTTGTTGGATAAAGAAGAGCCACCAAGGATAAATGAAGAAATCAAAAGAATTTTATAGTTGTCTGAAAACTGTAAAGTTGGAGATTGGTATTTGTATAAAAATCACACATAAATTAGAGTATGTGGTGCAATCCTGGCTCCATACAAATTACCAAAGTTTCTAACTACAAGGATTTTTGCTTTGGAATACTTGAGACAAATTTTAAATGCAGATGCACTGAAATTTATAGTATCCAAAAAGAAAGCACAATTCAAATTGAAAATTCAAATTGACTCTTTCATAGTTAAGAATAGAGATTCTTTGAAAGAAGTAAGCAACAAATTATCAGTATTCAAGTTCCAAGAAAGCTTTTACTGTAACTATTACCCTATAGGTATTTTGAGAAATCTCAGGGTCAAATGCAAGTTAACCCCATTCCTTCATGATTCAAAGCCACTAATTGAAAAATATGCCAATCAGTTGGAATGGGTTGTAAACACTTTAATTGATGATGATCAGGAGATGCAAATAGATAATCTACAGGAAAATCAAATAGACAGTGCACAAGGGGTTATAGTTAACCAAGCAGCAAAGGTATCCAATAAAAGGCTGAGAAAAGAAGAAGGATATTTGGCAGAAACAATCATTGAAAATAAAATAAAAATAGTCTACAACAAAAAGGCCAAAATGACTACTCTAGAAAAAGAAGGAATCATTGATGTAGATGATAATAATGATCAACAAATATATGATGAGGCCACAATGATTGTAAATGAAACACTCAAAGAAATTCAAAATGAACAGGTACAAGCACAGGGAAAAGGTAAAGAGATGGTTGAAGTAAAAATGAATACAGAAGCTCCCTCTTCCTCTAAAACAACAGAAGAAAATGATTCTGATATTCAGAAGAGGTTCAAGCAAATCAGGGAAAAGAATGAAGAAATCAAGAATGAAGTTTATTCTAAACTTCTAAAGGAAAAACCGGGAAATAAAGACAGACTAGTGACATCATTTGATTACTCGACAAATAAAATGATCATGTATTTTCTCTAACCAGTAGTAATAGATCCGAAACTAGTCACAGACTACAGACATAATTTGCAGTGAATGCTAATACTATACATGAACTAGATCAGATAGAGTTCCAAAAGAGTGCATCAGAGATGCTATATTCAAAGGTAGTAAGCAAAACCATGAGTGCTACCATGCTTCGAAAAACTGTATCTAATTTGCAAACCCAAATGAAATTAGATAAAGCATTTCTTCATGCTAAGTATTTGAGGATCAAGTCCTTAGAAAATTTGGTGATAGAAACAGGTGCAGATCCCTCTAATACTAAAGTTTCTAAAATATTGATAAGGTAGAATAATGAGGATATTGCAGCCTTGAGAAAGCAACTCAAATTTCCACAGGGTGAGCACCCTCAGGAAAAAGAAGTTCTTTAGGAAAAAACAGAAAAAGAGGAAACTATACAACTGGTTTTGAAGATGACAGCTCAGATTAAAGATATGGAAAATCAAATAGAATCTTTAATGCAAGAAAATGAAATATTGAAGAAAGCTTAGGAAGTCCCCATTCCCATAGTTATTCCAACTATAAATACAACTATTCCCTCTACATTGGCAGAACATTTAGCACCAAAAGGAGTATTGGCAACCGCAGTGTCAATTATTTCTAAAGATATTTCTGCCACTTCTTCATCCACATCACAGGTAAATCCAACAGGAGAAACAACTTCTATAGTTAAGGCTATGGAAAACATGTCCTTGAAAGATAAAGAGATAATCAGCTTAAAAGGCACCATCAGAAATCTAGAAACATCTAACAGAGATGCATTAATTACATCCAAAGGAAATGAGCAAAGAGCCAACATATTGTAGGAATAGGTAAATATTGTTCAACAACAGGTTAATCTCACTGAGCATGTATCTTACATCAAGAATTATCTTTGGAACAACATCATTCAAGGTATACATTCTTAGTGGCCTTCAATTCAAATTATTTATGAACAAAAAGAGTTACTCAAAGCAGCCCAAATAGAAATACAGAAGACAAAAGAAGACCTGGCTGACAAACCTCCTCAAGCCTTGAGACTTATTACATTTTTTAATAGCAAACACAAAGAAGAGCTTGAAGAGCTAAAAATTCAGGATAGAACTGAAAGTATACTACTAATTAAGAAAGTCTTGAATAAGAGAAATATGATGAGTAATTTGGAGGATAGATGCAAGGACATGAACCTGGAAATCACAAGATTTTGGGCCAAATACACAGTACTGACACAAGCAAGACTACCAGATATTCATGCTTTGAATGAAAAGTTAATGGCACAAAAGGATTATGACAACAAAATCAGGGCTTATGCCAAAGAGCAAGTCAACAAACCTTTGCCACAAGGGTCTCCTACTGGTAAAGTCATTTTGGAATATTTTGAGAACTTGTTCTTTTAAAAAAAATGAGATCAAACATATTTTCATGGTTAAGCCCAATTTTGCTAAGTATATAGGGGCAGATGAAAGTTACAAGAAACTGAAGAGTATGAGAATTCTCAGTATAGAGCAATGGTAGGAATTCATTGACTTAATCTGAAGATTTTCAGTCAAAGTGTATCAGGGTCAGAAACAGAGTCAAAGAGTATCAGTCACAGAGTCAAAGAGTATCAGTCAAAATACCTTTTTATTGCAAATAATTCTTTAGTTTACAAACAGTGAAATAGTAAAAGGATTAGTGGAAAGACTATCAGTGATAAAGCACAGGTGAAAAGATGTGAAATAGAAAGAGTGTCTTCCAAGTTACCTTCAAAAAAGATCTTTTTCCAAAATTCCAGCAAGCATTTTCAGCAGCTACAACCCAGCAACAAGTTAGGATAATTCGTCCTATTCTTTATTGATAAGAGGACAACTTGCAAGTTTTTTTTGCAGCTATCCCTCTTTCTATGTAATAAACTTTATTTTTTCTTAGAGATATTCCTACATGTCTCTCAAATATTTTGTACCATTTTTTGTATAAATACTTCACTCTTTGAAGTATTTTAGTGCGGAATAAAATTTATCAAGACTACTATATTCATTTTGCTGGATATATTGAAGTTTGTGTGAATCAATTAGTAAAGCAGCAGAATGGAATTAAGATTAAAGACATCATAACTTGGGATTCTTGTGCCGACGAGATAATTCTAGTATTTTCTTGTTTTCACTGTTTTATCTTTCAAAAGTTTCCATACATTCATTTTAATGTTTTCTATCTTTAATGATTAACTAGGAAAGCTTAAACATGATTAGTGTTAAAAAGCTCCCTGTTTTTTACTAGTTGTTCATTATTATGTTTTTTGCTTGATAACCGGACTGAAGAATTCTTAAATGCTCTTAGTCCCTATTTGATCCCCTTCTTTCATCTTCATTTCTGTAACCTAAGGATTTTTAATTTCCCTTTTGTTCAGATTTCACCCATTTCATGAAAAAAGCCTATTCAAAACCCTTTGAAGGTCATCTACCCTGCCCTTAGTACATTTGCTCTTTAGAACTTATTTCCTAGCTCTGCTTGCCTAGAAAGTTGACTTCATAGCCCAATGGTCTGGTAGATCCCTCTGTGGTCTACCTTGAAGAACCTTTTATTCCCATCAAAATTTCAAAACAAATCCCACTGTCCAATCATACCTAGTCTAAAATCTTATAACCAATCAAGCTAAACCTTGAGGAGAGATCCCTCTCCGGAATTTGGAAAGGCTAGATCTTGAATTTCAAAATAGGTTCTTGGTTACCCCTAGTTTTCTTTAACTATAAACCAAAATCCCATGACCTAATAATTACTAGGGTGATAACATACTGGCGACCATACTAGGGAACTAATCACTCTCTAGTTTAAGTTTAATCTTTGAGGAAGATTTTTAAACATATCTTTTCTACTTTAAGATTAAGTTTAAAGGTTGTGGGTATTTATACAATAATCATTCTAGCTCCAAATAAAGTCTATTATACTAAATCCAACCCTGGTCCCAACCCTGCTGATATAGTAGACAATCTGGACTAGATAGGAAAAAAGAAAAAAAAAAAATTGTTAGTTCAGAAACTGAAGTACCCCTGAAACGAGCTGATTCTTTATCCAAAGAATTAGTAAGCTTATCAGATATTGAATTTGATTTGAATTTTGAAAAATCACTATTTAGAACCAAGTCTAAAACTAATTTAAAGGAAAATGTTTTGGGTCATGTTTTTACTTCTTTTGTGAATGAGAAACATAAAATTATTTCAGCACCTATTAAATCAGAAAAAATTGGAAGTCAAAGTCCAGTAGAAAGGGTAAGTGTCACAAAAATTAAAGACATTGATGAAGCTATAAAGTTAGCCAATTTTTTGTCTCAATTTAAACCTCCAGTTTCTCAGTTATCCACCACCATCTTTCCAACAGCAGATTCTACTCTGTATGCTACCACTTCATTTACAGATTCCACTATCAGTTCACCCCCAGAGCCTGTTAGGCCTCAGTTGCCTTTGTAGCCTAGGATCATATATTCATCATATCCTCAATCCACCGCTAGTTCATCCATAGGACCATTCATCCCTGAGTTTCCCTTGCAGCCTAAAGTAGTATTTCCATCATTCACTAAATCTATTACAACCACCACCACAATAATCCGTAGCCATACCACTTCTTTTTCATCTCCTTTTCTAAGCTCTTCAAGTTCGGCGTTCAGCACATCTACTATTGTAACCAGCACTATCCCTGCCACTACTACTGTACCTCCCAGTTTAGCAAAAATCCAAGCCATGGTAGCGAGATATGCTCCCTTGGTCTTACCTCAAAACCTCCATGACATGCCCCAAAATTCCCAAAAGGATATCCCATTGTTTGATAATAATTCAAAAATTACTGCACAACAACATATCACTAGAATGAATGATTTTTGGGAGATTTATGAGATAGATGAGTCTGATGTCAGAATGAGGTTTTTTGCACAAAGCTTAACTGAAGAAGTAAAAACATGGTTTAGAAAGTTAGGTGCTGGTACTATAGCAGACTTAGCTGCATTCCATAGAGCTTTCCTAAATAAATGGGAAAAGAAGAAAAATCCCCTACAAATATTATTTGAGTTTGATGCTGTTAAAAGAGCCCCCAATGAGTCTTTCTAAGATTTTTGCACTAGATACAATAATATTTACAATTCTATTCCTGCATACCTTAAGCCCACTCCATATTCCATGCTGCTTAAATTCCTTGATTGTTTTGATGTAGACACGGCCTATCAACTTAAAGAAAGGGATGCATACACCCTAGAAAAAATGCAACTAAATGTTGTTGGAGTAGAAATCAATATCCTTGCCAGAAAAGCCAAAATGAGAAACGAGAGGAGGGTTAATATTAAAGAAGAAGCTTCAAACTTAGATGGTAAATTTGATTTTATTAACAAAACATTAGAAAAAGTAGTTGAGAGACTAGACCACATTGAAAGGAAGCCACAATGGGAGAATCAATCCCAAATTTGGAATCCCAACTACAGGAAAAACAACAATCCTGGGAAAGGTAAAGAACCTTCCCCACATCAGAATATTAGACCCCCATTCCAAGAAAAATTTGCAAAAATTTCACAAAAAAATGTTGAGGATGAGGAAGACATCAACATAGTTATGGGGATAGATGAAAACAATACAATTTTCCTCACTCAAGAGGACGAGGAACTCTTTGAGTTGCAACAGTTCAAAGTGGAATCTGGTGAATCCTTTGACTATATGCGAGGTCATGACTTCACAATCAGTCAAATTCATAACCAATATAACCTTAGGAGCAAGAAAACCAATGAGTCTACTACAAAAAAAAATGCTCCAAATCAACAAAGCCAAAAAAAAAAGAATATTGAGGCTCCCAAAAAAAAACTTTTGCAGATTCTTCCCAAAGAGAATAAACAAAATTCAAACCCACCCAGTCCTAAAAAACAGCCTAGTCCAAAGATTGTAGATGTCACTGATGAGGTGGCTCAATCATCTAGAGATGCCCAAAAGGCTAATCCCACAAAGACCACCAATTCAACAACAGTTAATGATCCAAAAAAGAATCCAGCTGACTCAAAATCATCAAATCCTAAATCTTCTGCTGAGAATTCCAAAACTGATAAAGCATCTACTAACACTCAAACTGTTCCTGAAAAAACAATCAAACATAGCAAAAATCAGGAAACTCAAATAGAAGATAAAATAAAACCTTAAGCCAAAGGTAAAACGGTTGAAACACAAGAAAAATCATCCCAAACAATAGTTCCAAAAGATGAAATAATTCAAGCTGTCAAATCCCAGTCAACATTTAACATTCAATCTGAAATATCCAAGTTAAAAATAGTTGTTCCCTTAGTTGAATTGGCTAAAAATGACTTGTATAGATCTATTATTACTGAAACATTGAATGTAAATGAAAATGAGGATACAATTCATATGAGTGAGGATAGACCTGAATTAATCTTTGGTCCAAATGTATATGGTAAGCATTCAGATGGGTCAGTACCACCATTTAATTTAAGTCTTACTAGACATGATCAGATATTACACAATGTTATGCTAGATACAGGAGCTTCCCATAACTTAATGCCCAGAGCAATAATGGAAACCCTGAATCTAAACATAACCCGGCCATATAAATATTTGTTTCCATTTGGTTCATCTAAAGTCCAATGTATAGGATTGATTAAAGATATGTCTGTAAACTTAGTCCAATATCCTGGTAAAAGCATGAACATGGATGTTGTGGTAGCTGATATCCCGCCATAGTATGGCATGCTTCTTTATCTCCCATGGGGAGCGAAGTTGCAGGGATCTCTACAACTTGACATGAGTTATGCCACTATCTCGGTATTTGGATAGCCCAAAAAGCTTTACAGAGAAACCTTAATGAGGTTTATGATCAGCAGTGCTAACAGACCTACCAATTACCAAATCTATTTGACTCCTACTGATCTTGATTCCTTTATTCTCTGTAAATCTAATCATAATAACAACCAAACTAAACTCACTGATAAGAAGCTTAAAATAATGGATGATTACATTGGCCATGAGGCTTTCTGGCATTTGGATTTTGATGGATCAGTGAATGAATCAGGAGCTAGAGCTGGTGTATGGATTACCAACATTGAAACAAGCCATTTCCAAGGACATGCATTTAGATTGAATTTCAAATGTACCAATAACATGGCTAACTATGAGGCTTAAATCTTAGGTCATCAAATCATTAGAAAATTGGGAGGGCAACGAATATTAGTCATGGGAGATTCTGAGTTGCAGATAAACGTAGAATACTCTGTTCAAAATCCCAAACTAGCCAGATATAGGGACACATCATATGATTTGGTTGAGGATTTGTTAGAAAGCGAGTTTGCTATCATCCATAGAAAACAGAACATGCAAGCCCATTGTTTAGGAACCTTTGCTAGGACTTGCAAATTCCCATTTTCACCATTCCAAAAATACACTGTTGAAATCAAACACAGACCTATTGTCCCAGATAATGTAAAATACTGGAAAATTTTCTCAGAAGATGAAGAAATCTATCACTTTTTGAACAATGAGCGAGAGTTTCAAAATTGTCAAATTGATAATGATTGTAATATAGATTCACCTTGTAACATAGATTCAAATTTTTGTCAAATATATGATTTAGATGATTTAGATGTATATAATTTTGATAAACCTACTATATTTACTCAGAGTGACATAAATGAATTGGAAAAAGTAGGTATAGAGGAAATGATGGAACATGAACCAGATTTGATTGATTTAAAACATAACATTTTACCAAGAGGTTTAACTCCCCTAGAAAACTTGTTTGATTCCAATGATGTGCCCGAAAGGCCAAAAATGGAACCAGTCAGGTCTGGTATAGAAGAGTACAACTTAGGGACAAACGAAAAACCAAAAATGATCAAACTATCAAAATCCTTATCATCAGAACAAAAGGTTAAATACATAGAAATTTTGAAAGAATATCGAGATTTTTTTGCATGGGGTTACGAAGATTTGAAAACTTATAACAAAGACATAATTCAACATAGGATTCCTTTCAAAGAAAATCAAAAACCTTTCCAACAAAAACTAAGAAGGATTAACCAATATTGTTACCCTTAATCGAGAAAGAAGTTAAAAGAATGTTTGATGCACAAATAATTACACTAGTTAGGTATTATGACTGGGTATCTAATTTAGTGCCCACCAGAAAGAAAACAGGAGAAATTCGACTCTGTATAAACTTTAGAAATCTCAATAAATCTTCCTTGAAAGACAATTACCCCTTGCCCAAGATGGATCATATTTTGCAGAGTGTGGCAGGTTCTTCATGAATTTCTTTACTAGATGGCTTCTCTGGTTATAATCAAATTCTAGTTCATAAAGATGATCAAACTAAAACTTCATTTACTACTCCTTGGGGCACTTTCATGTACGTGAAAATGCCTTTTGGATTGAAAAATGCAGGAGCTACTTTTCAGAGGGCCATGGACAATGCCTTTTCTAAGGAGATCCATGAATTTTTAGTTATCTATCTTGATGATATTACTGTCTTTTCAAAAACAAATGATGAACACTTAGATCACGTGAGACAAGTCTTTATCGAGTGTAGAAAATATGGTATATCCCTTAATCCTAAAAAGACTCTTTTCGGACTAGAAGAAGGAGAACGGTTAGGTCACATAATATCCAAAGAAGGCATTAGAATAGACCCTGCAAGAATTGAAGCTATTTTTAACATTCAACCACCAAGAAACATAAAAGAACTTCAAGCATTCTTGGGTAAAATCAATTTTCTAAGAATATTTATCTCTAATCTAGCTGAAATAATAAAAGATCTCAACAATATGCTTAAAAAGGACTCTGCAATAAAGTGGACAATAAAATCCAAACCATCTTTTGAATCCATAAAACAGGCCTTGACAAAAGCATCAGTCCTCATCAGACCAGATTATACAAAAGATTTCATAATCTTTTCCTTTACATCTAAACACACCATAGCTGCAGTTCTTTTGCAGAAAAACAATCAAGGTTTTTAATAGCCAATTGCATTCTTTATTAAAACCCTCAGAGATGAACCTCTGAAGTACAATATAATGGAAAAACAGGATTTAGCCCTGGTTAAAGCCATCTAGGATTTCAGAGTTTACATACTTCATTCACACATCATTGCGTATGTCCCCAATGTAGTAATTAAAGATATTCTTACACAAGATGGACCTGATAGTAGGAGAGGAAAGTGGATAGCCAATGTCCTTGAATATGATCTACAAATAAAACCAACAAAGCTCATTAAAGGATAGGGTTTAGCCATATTTATGGCTGAATCAAATTGCAATGCTTTAGGCATTAATTTCATTGCACAAATAGATGACCAGGAGGAAATGGCGACTCCATTGATCAATGAGGCCTATCTAGACTCACCATGGTAATCTGATATTATCTTTGTACTAACACATTTACAAGCTCCTCCTGGGCTAACTAAAACCAAAACAAGATTCATCAAACAGAAATCAATGAGGTTTTGTATCTTAAACAATGCACTTTACTGGAAAGAAAATAATGGAATTTTACTAAATTGTTTATTAAAATCTGAGGTTGACAAAATTCTTGAGGAATTTAATGCAGGTGACTGTGGGGGCCACCTATATTGGAAGAGTACAGTAGACAAAATACTGAGAAATGGTTTTTACTGGCCAACTTTATTCTCTGATGTTAAAAAATTTGTTACCTCTTGTCACAAATGCCAAATTTTCGAAGGGAAAAGGAAACTATTGCCTTTACCTCTTAAGCCTATATCAACTGAAAAGCCATTTCAACTATGGGGGTTAGACTTCATTGGTGAAATCCATCCTCCATATTCAGGCCAACATAAATGGATTTTAACTGCTATAGATTACTTTACCAAGTGGATAGAAGCTATTCCTACTATGCAAGTCACTGATTCAGTTATAATCTCATTTATAGAGAGTAATATTTTTTCAAGATTTGGATGCCCACATAAGATTATTACTGACAATGCAACTACATTCAAATCTAATAAAATGGTTTCTTTCTGTCATAAATACCATATTACCTTAGGTCATTCCACAACTTATTATCCCCAAGGTAATGGTTTAGCCAAATCATCAAACAAAAGATTAATCAATATCATTAGAAAATGACTCCAAGGAAACAAAAAGACCTAGAACAAAAAGCTAGTCTATGCCTTATGGGCTGATAGACTTACCACAAAAAAATCTATTGGAACTTCACCTTATCAGATTGTTTATGGAACAGATGCAGTTTTCCCCTCTTCCTTGGGTGTTCCAGTCATGAAGATTATCCAGGAATCACAAGTGGAAACAAATGATATTCAATGAAGAATCAATGAAACCATACATCTTCAACAAACTAGGGAAGAAGTTTATGAAAAATCACAAGTCTTACATAACAAAATAAAAAATATTTTTGATAAAAGGGTTAAAGAAGACGATTTTTTCATAGGAGATCAAGTTTTGAGATGGGATTCACGAAGAGAAGATAAAGGTAAACATGGAAAGTTTGACTATCTATGGCAAGGACCCTATGTGATATATGGTTACAGAGGTAATAATTCCTTTTTCATCAGAAATTTGGATGGGACTAAACTTCAAGAAGGACCAGTGAATGGTAGGATGCTGAAACACTACTATTCTTCAGAGTCACTCAACAATTAGATTGATTTAATTTACCATTGTAAATATTCATTGCAAGTGTGTAGATTGGATTGGAGATTTTATCTACAAAGTTGAAGCTCGAAGAGAAGGCCCTAAGCTTTGCAGTATAAAATGTCATAAGTATGAATTGTTGCAGAAAACAGAAGAAATTTACAGGATCACCAAAGTTAAAGATGAAGGCTACTGATCTCAGAGTTCTTGACATTCCACCAGGAAATACCGTCCCCAAGTGAAGCCAATGTTAGTGACTTATAAATATAGGATTCATAATTTTGACTTGACTGAGGGTAATCTTGTAAATATGTACATACTTTGCCTTCTGCAAGTTGTATTCTCATATTTTGTAAAAAAATAAAAATCAAAAATCAAGAAATCAAAAAAGGGGTAAAAAGTCCTAAAAGAAAAATCAAAGGACTTAGAAAAAATAGTATACCCCAAAAGAAAAAGATGAATAAAACATGAAAGTGTGCAATTCTAAATGCCACTACTTTTACCTTTTGTAGTTGATTATGGCAGAGTGTCAATAAATGCCATAATCTGTGATGAGTTGAACAATTTAATATTGACTCGTCATTTTTCAATTTCAAATGTTGTAGATAGAGAATAAACAATTTTGATACAGTTTAATCATAACAATTCATTAGATTAGGTAGAGAAATAAAGAATGCAACAGTTTAATCTGGATTCTTGGATGCAATAAGTGTATAATTAGATAGTTTACTACTTTCAAGAAGAACAAAATGTTGGAAGGTTGATAGTTCAAATGCACTTGATTAAAAGACAAGGAGAAAATGTTAGAATATAATGACTGGGTAGGTAGAAGAACGTGGGAGACATCAATGTAAATATATTTCATCGGGTAACAAATAACTAATTTCCTCTCCTCGTAGTTATTTGACATTCTAAACTATCAGTAAAAGAGGCTCAAGGCATTTCCTTGACTTCTGTTGGCACCAAACACAAGGCTCAATGACTAATTAGTTGAAAATGTTAAGTTTCTATATTAATCCCATAAATTTTCATCATTTACCCCTTCATGCACTCATCACCATTTAACTTCATAAGTAAGAACTCTTCTCTTACTTAAATATTACATAAAGGCCCATTTGATTAACTTCCTACATCTCATGAAGTATAAAACCCTCAAAATGGCATTTTATCGTAAGTTGAAGTGATGAAATTATCAGAATGCAAGTTTTGCTTTGATCTTCAGTTTTCTTGGTTATAAATGTATGTTTTGAGTATTCATTTTTCCCTTTTCATATTAACACTTAACATATTTTATTAACACCCTATCAATTATCCTAGTCCTATTAATATAGCTCCCTTTTATTTAATATCCCCAAAACCCCCTTAATATATGCTTTTGTGTCAAATATATTAAGCACATGTTGAAAAATATCCCGAAATTACCCCTTTGACACAAAACTACCCATAAAAAATATATCCCTTTCCCCCTATGGTTTTTAGACCCCTCCGCAGTCTAAAAAAATATATATAATAAAAATTAAATAATACAAAAACATGCATTTTATTTACATCCTATGTATTTAAAATGACACACAAAAAACATTAACATCTTTTGTATCCCCCCCCTCCGATTACCCTTAACCAAAGGTTAAAATGCCTAAGCCTTTTTTCCCCTTCATAATATGCAAACCTTGGTTAAAAATTTATTAAATCCATCCTTTTAATATATAAACTCATTTTGTATATTTAACACCCATTTCCATTTCATTCTCATAAGCATCGGGTTTAACCTCAACCATCCGATCATCCTGATCAAAATCAATGGATAATATTACACCCGGGTCCCGCTCCTTTGCTCCATTTCCTACCTTTTCCCCGATATCGCATTTATTTGACACTGTAGAACTTTACCTTTTAAGATCGATAGCTCACAATGAAAGCCCGACCTCACCTTATTGTTTCCCCACAGCCTCCCGATGCATCTTAGCCATTCACTTCACTCAACCAAATCTGACAACGTGGAACCCATATCGCATTATGAAAGTGATTAGGCGATGTTCACAAAAAAAATTTGCGATAAAAGTTGTATTATGAAACCACTGCTTGCTACGTGTCCTATTTTTATTGGATCGCATTGCAAAAGTTAAAAACCATTTACCGCCCAGGAGAAATGCGATAACCACCACTGGTTTTTCTTTCAATACGAAAACCACTCCCGCCATGTCAACTTGACCTGCAATTAATACTCCGCATGATCAATAAAATCTAAAGTTTTAACCTTAGTTCTTTATCGTTTTTCATACCTTTGTTCCTTTTTTCTCTGATAATTTTCTTACAAACACCTTTTCGAAACTACTTTTAATCCCAGAAGCCATCTCTCCTTTTAATTTGGCCTTCGAAGAATCCCGGTGCCTTCTACCAAACAAGCTGCAACCAGTTTGAAGACTGGTACCACCTGCAACCTTCTTCGACCGTGACCATACCTATTTAAAGGTATTTTTCAATGATCTAAGCCTGCAAATTCCTAATTTTCAAATAAAATTTAACCACTTGGAATTAAAAAAAAAAGGACAAAAGTACTCATCTCAGAGTACAAAAATCTTGAGAAAACATGGGAACCCCTGTCAAAATTTTTCCAGGGTTTGTCATTTCCGCCTGAATGATTTTCATCATCCAAAATTTATTTCTATGGTGAAAATCCATTAGAATTACCACAAAAACCTTTGAAAATTTCTTTCCCACCTTCTGCACATTACAAAATCTGCATTTTTCCTTATAAAACCCTCGCCTAGATTCTGATTTTTTCCCAAAAACAACTTAATTGACCTTCTGTTTCTAAAAAAAGTTGAGAAAATAGTATAATCTTGCTCAGTTACTTCAAAAATGACTAAAAATCAGGTCACCCCTAGGATTGGAGGTCCCAAAAGCTCAGAAGCCTGCCTCCAGCAAGCTTCCAAACCCCAAACCTCCCAAAATTGATAAACCTACTCTTGTCCTAAATGCAGACTCTACTGAAGTAGTCATACCATTGCAACCTCCTGTCACTACTGAAGAAAACAATCCTTTGATTGACTTAAACTACAAAATTTCTTATGCTACTCTTGAATTTGATCTTCTGGAAGTACATAGCTGGTGTCAGGAAAAATTTGAGAAGAAAATGGCAAATGATATACTTGTATGGGACTCCAAATTACCCAAATATGTGGTTCCCATCACCCATCATACTAAGGATTTCATTAGGTTATGTTAGATGCACTATATTTCTTACGAAATATGCATGGTGAACAAAGATAGTGAGGTACTGTTTTACATAACTACTGAAGCAATCAATGATATGCTCCAACTAAGCCATGATCCACAAGCAATATCATTGTCAATTGAAGACTTGAATCAGATGTATTTAGACCTGGATTTCCCTAGGAAGTTTGAAATCCTTCAAAACTTCATGCCCAATCATGTCAACCTTCCTAAGGTAAATCCCCCTTATGATACGTTTGATTTCCCTGAGGGCTCCAGACAAGCCATTTCCATGATGTCATTCATTTTAGGCTATATTAATGATGACTTTACATATGCCTCAATTTTAGGGTTCCTCTGCACTTTGTCTCCTGGACAACAGCCAGAATTGGTCTTTGACTTTGCCAAATTCATTGCTGACAATATACATTATCAACTAATAAAGTTATTTGATGAAGGATTGTTCAGATATGCATCATATCTGTTACATCTCTTCCTTTTCTCTTAAGGAGATAATTTTCCCATTGCATTACAGAAAATGGATATGGAGGGCAAACCTCTTTCAGTGATATTTTGGACCTCTCTTCTCAGGAAAAACAACAGTGAGTTCAGTTACAGTGATTTCAATGACTTGTTTATCAGAACTGCCATGAGTTTGTTGGATAAAGTAGAGCCACCAAGGATAAATGAAGAAATCAAAATAATTTTGTAGTTGTCTGAAAACTGTAAAGTTGGAGATTGGTATTTGTATAAAAATCACACAGAAATTAGAGTATATGGTGCAATCCTGGCTCCATACAAATTACCAAAGTTTCTAACTACAAGGATTTTTTCTTTGGACTACTTGAGACAGGTTTTAAATGCAGATGCAGTGAACTTTAAAGCCTCCAAAAAGAAAACAAAATTCAAATTGAAAATTCAAATTGGCTCTTTCATAGTTAACAACAGAGATGCTTTGAAAGAAGTGAGCAACAAATTATCAGTATTCAAATTCCAAGAAAGCTTTTACTGGAACTATGACCCTCAAGGTATTATGAGCAATCTCAGGGTCAAATTCAAGTTAAACCCATTCCTCCATGATTCAAAGCCACTAATTGAAAAATATGCCAATCAGTTGGAATGGGTTGTAAACACTTTAATTGATGATGATCAGGAGACGCAAATAGATAATCTACAGGAAAATCAAATAGACAGTACATAGGTGGTTACAATTAACTAACTAGCAGAGGTATCCAATAAAAGGCTGAGAAAAGAAGAAGGATATTTGGCAGAAACAATCATTGAAAATAAATTTAAAATAGTCTACAACAAAAAGGCCAAAATGATTGCTCTAGAAAAAGAAGGAATCATTGATGTAGATGATAATAATGATCAAAAAACAGATGATGAGGCCACAATGATTGTAAATGAAACACTCAGGGAAATTCAAAATGAACAGGTACAAGCACAGGGAAAATTCAAAGAGATGGTTGAAGTAGAAATGACTACAAAATCTCCCTCTTCCTCTAAAACAACAGAAGAAACTGATTCTGATATTCAGAAGAGGTTCAAGCAAATCAGGAAAAAGAATGAAGAAATCAAGAATGAAGTTTATTATAAAATTCTGAAGGAAAAACCAGGAAATAAAGACAGAATAGCAACATCATTTGATTACTCAAAAAATAAAATGATAATGTCTTTTCTCCAACCAGTAGTAACAGATCCAAAACTAGCCATAGACTACAAGAAGATAGAATTTGCAGTGAATGTTGATAGTATACATGAACTAGATTAGATAGAGTTCCATAAGAGTGCATCAGAGATGCTATATTCAAAGGTAGTAAGCAAAACCATGAGTGCTACCATGCTTCAGAAAAATGTATCTAATTTGCAAACCCAAATAAAATTATATAAAGCATCTCTTCATGCTAAGGATTTGAGGATCAAGTCCTTAGAAGATTTGGTGATAGAAACAGGTGCAGATCCCTCTAATATTGAAGTTGCTAAAAATTGATAAGGCAGAAGAATGAGGATATTGCAGCCTTGAGAAAGCAACTCAAATTGCCACAGGGTGAGCACCCTCAGGCAAAAGAAGTTCTTTAGGAAAAAAATAGAAAAATAGGAAACTATGCAACTGGTTTTGAAGATGACATCTTAGATTAAAGATATGGAAAATCAAATAGAATATTTAATGCAAGAAAATGAAATATTGAAGAAAGCTTAGGAAGTCCCCATTCCCACAGTTATTCCAACTGTAAGTACAACTATTCCCTCTACATTGGCAGAACATTTGGCACCGAAAGGAGTATTGGCAACTGTAGTGTCAATTACTTCTAAAGATATTTCTGCCACTTCTTCATCCATATCACAAGTAAATCCAACAGGAGAAACAACTGCTATATTAAAAGCTATGGAAGACATATCCTTGAAAGATAAAGAGATAATCAGCTTAAAAGGCACCATCAAAAATCTTGAAACATCTAACAGAGATGCATTATTTACATCCAAAGGACATGAGCAAAGAGCCAACAGATTGCAAGAACAGGTAAAGATTCTTCAACAACAGGTTAATCTCACTGAGCAAGTATCTTACATCAAGAATTATCTTTGGAACAACATCATTCAAGGTATACATTCTCAGTGGCCTTCAATTGAAATTATTTATGAACAAAAAGAGTTACTCAAAGTAGCCCAAATAGAAATACAAAAGACAAAAGAAGAACTGGCTGAAAAACCTGCTCAAGCCTTCAGACTTATTACATTTTTGAATAGAAAACACAGAGAAGAGCTTGAAGAGCTAAAAATTCAGGATAGAACTGAAAGTATACTACAAATTAAGAAAGTCTTGAATAAGAGAAATATGATGAATAATTTGGAGGACAGATGCAAGGACATGAACTTGGCAATCACAAGATTTTGGGCCAAATACACAGTACTGACACAAGCAGGACTACCAAATATTCATGCTTTGAATGAAAAGTTGATGGCACAGAAGGATTATGACAACAAAATCAAGGCTTATGCCAAAGAGCAAGTCAACAAACCTTTGCCACAAGGGTCTCCTACTGGTAAAGTCATTTTGGAATATTTTGAGAACTTGTTCTTTTTACAAAATGAGATCAAACATATTTTCATGGTTAAGCCCAATTTTGCTAAGTATACAGAGACAGATGAAAGTTACAGGAAACTGAAGAGTATGAGAATTCCTAGTACATAGCAATGGCATGAATTCACTGAATTAATCTGAAGATTTGCAGTCAAAGTGTATCAGGGTCAGAAAAAGAGTCAAAGAGTATCAGTCAAAATACCTTTTTACTGCAGAAAATTATTTATTTTACAAACAGTGAAACAGTAAAAGGAGCAGCGTAAAGAGTATCAATGATAAAGCATAGGTGAAAAGATGTGAAATAGAAAGAGTGCCTTTCAAGTTATCTTTAAAAAAGATCTTTTTCCAAAATGCCAGCAAGCATTTTCAGCAGCTACGACCCAGTAACAAGTTAGGATAATTCGTCCTATTCTTTATTGATAAGAGGACAACTTGCCAGTCTGTTTTGCAACTGTACCTCTTTCTATGTAATAAAATTTATTTTTGCCTAGAGATATTCCTATATGTCTCTCAGATATTTTGTAATATTTTTTGTATAAATACTTCACTCTTTGAAGTATTTTAGTGTGGAATAAAATTTATCAAGACTACTATAGTCATTTTACTGGATATATTCAAGTTTGTGTGAGTCAATTAGTAAAGCAGTAGAATGGAATTAAGATTAAAGACATCATAACTCAGGATTCTTGTGTTGACCAGATAAGTCTAGTATTTTCCTGTTTTCACTGTTTTATCTTTCAAAAGTTTCTATACAATCATTTTAATGTTTTCTATCTTTAATGATTAACTAGGAAAGCTTAAACATGATTAGTGTCAAAAAGCTCCCTGTTTTTTACTAGTTGTTCATTATTATGTTTTCTTCTTGATAACCGGACTTAAGAATTATTAAATGCTCTTAGTACCTATTTGATTCCCTTCTTTCATCTTCATTTCTGTAACCTAAGGATTCTTAATTTCCGTTTTGTTCAGATTTCACCCATTTCATCAAAAAAGCCTATTCAAAACCCTTTGAAGGTCATATACCCTGCCCTTAGTACATTTACTCTTTAGACCTTATTTCCTAGCTCTGCTTGCCTAGAAATTTGACTCCATAGCCCAATGTTCTGGTAGATCCCTTTGTGGTTTACCTTGAAGAACCTTTTATTCCCACCAAACTTTTAAAACAAATCCCACTGTCCAATTATACCTAGCCTAAAATCTTATAACCAATCAAGCTAAATCTTGAGGAGAGATCCCTCTCCGGAATATTGGGAAGGCTTGATCCTGAATTTCAAAATAGGTTCTTGGTTACCCCTGGTTTTCTTTAACTATAAACCAAAATCCCACGACCTAAAAATTACTAGGGTGATAACATAAAGGCGACCATACTAGGGAAATAACCACTCTCTAGTTTTAAGTTTAATCTTTGAGGAAGATTTTTAAACATATCTTTTCTACTTTAAGATTAAGTTAAAAGGTTGTGGGTATTTATATAATAATCATTCTGGCTCCAAATAAAGTCTATTATACTAAATTGAACCCTGATCCCAACCCTGCACATATAGTAGACAATCCGGACTAGATAGGGAAAAAGAAAAAAAATTGTTAGTTCAGAAATTGAAGTACCCCTGAAAAGAGTTCATTCTTTACCCAAAGAATTAGTAAGCTTATCAAATATTGAATTTGATTTGAAGTTTGAAAAATCACTGTTTAGAACCAAGTCTGAAACTGATTTAAAGGAAACTGTTTTAGATCATGCTTTTACTTCTTTTGTGAATGAGAAACAGAAAATTATTTTAGCACCTACTAAATCAGACAAAACTGAAATTCAAAGTCCAGTAGAAAGGGTAAGTGTCACAAAAGTTAAAGACATTGATGAAGCTATAAAGTTAGCCAATTTTTTTTCTCAATTTAAACCTCCAGTTTCTCAATTATCCACCACCATTTTTCCAACAACAGATTCTACTCTGTATGCTGCCACTTCATTTAAAGATTCCACTATTAGTTCACCCCCAGAGCCTGTTAGTCCTTAGTTTCCTTTGCAGCGTAGGATCATATATTCATCATATCCTCAATCCACCGCTAGTTCATCCACAGGACCATTGATCCCTCAGCTACCTTTGTAGCCTAAAGTAGTATTTCCATCATTCACTGAATCTATTACAACCACCACCACAATAAGCCCTAGCCATACCACTTCTTTTTCATCTCCTTTTCTAAGCTCTTCAAGTTCAGCCTTCAGCACATCCACTATTGTAACTAGTACTATCCCTACCACTACTACTGTACCTCCTAGTTTAGCAAAAATCCAAGCCATGGAAGCCAGATATGCTCCCTTGGTCTTACCTCAAAACCTCCATGACATGCCCCAAAATTACCAAAATGATACCCCATTGTTTGATAATAATTCACAAATTACTGCACAACAACATATCACCAGAATGAATGATTTTTGAAAAATTTATGAGATAGATGATTCTGATGTTAGAATGAGGTTTTTTTCACAAAGCTTAACTGGAGAAGTGAAAACATGGTTTAGAAATTTAGGTGTTGTTACTATAGCAGACTTAGCTGCATTCCATAGAGCTTTCCTAAATAAATGGGAAAAGAAGAAATATCCCCTACAAATATTATCTGAGTTTGATGCTGTTAAAAGAGCCCCCAACGAGTCTTTCCAAAATTTTTGCACCAGATACAACAATATTTACAATTCTATTCTTGCATACCTTAAGCCCACTCAATATTCCGTGCTGCTCAAATTCCCTGATTGTTTTGATGTAGACATGACCTATCAAATTAAAGAAAGGGATGCATACACCCTAGAACAAATGCAACTAAATGTTGTCGGAGTAGAAATCAATATCCTTTTTAGAAAAGCTAGAATGAGAAACAAGAGGAGGGTTACTATCAAAGAAGAAGCTTCAAACTTAGATGGTAAATTTGATTTTATTAACAAAACATTAGAAAAATTAGTTCAGAGACTAGACCACATTGAAAGGAAACCACAATGGGAGAATCAATCCCAAATCAGGAATCTCAACTACAGGAAAAACAACAATCCTGGGAAAGGTAAAGAACCTTCCCCAGATCAGAATATTAGACCCCCATTCTAAGAAAAATTTGTAGAAAGTTCATAAAACAGTGTTGAGGATGAGTAAGACATCAACATAGTTATGGGGATAGATGAAAACAATACAACTTTCCTCACTCAGGAGGACCAGGAACTCTTTGAGCTGCAACAGTTCAAAGTGGATTCTAGTGAATCCTTCAACTATAGGCAAAGTTATGACTTTGCAATCAATGAAATTCACAGCCAATATAACCTTAGGATCAAGAAAACCAATGAGCCTACTACAAAAAATAATGCTCCAACTCAACAAAGCCAAAAAAAAAGAATATTGAGGCTCCAAAAAAAAAATTTTGCAGATTCTTCCCAGAGAGAATAAACAAAATTCAAACCCACCCAGTCCTAAAAAATAGCCTATTCCAAAGATTGTAGATATCATTGATGAGGTGGCTCAATCCTCCAGAGATGCCCAAAAGGCTAATGCCACAAAGACCACCAAATTCATCAATAGTTAATGATCTAAAGAATAATCCAACTGACTCAAAATCATCAAATCCTAAATCTTCTGCTGAGAATTCCAAAACTGATAAAGCATCTGCTAACACTCAAATTGTTCCTGAAAAAACAATCAAACATAGTAGAAATCAGGAAACTCAAACAGAAGATAAAAGAAAACCTCAAGCCAAAGGTAAAATGGTTGAAACACAAGAAAAATCATCCCAAACAATAGTTCCAAAAGATGAAATAATTCAAGCTATCAAATCTCAATCAAAATTTAACATTCAATCTGAAATATCCAAGTTAAAAATAGTTGTTTCCGTAGTTGAATTGGCTAAAAATGACTTGTATAGATCTATTATTACTGAAACATTGAATGTAAATTAAAATGAGGATACAATTAATATGAGTGAGGATAGACCTGAATTAATCTTTGGTCCAAATGTATATGGTAAGCATTCATATGGGTCAGTAACTCCATTTTATTTAAGTCTTACTATACATGATCAAATATTACACAATGCTATGCTAGATACAGGAGCTTCCCATAACTTAATGCCCAGAGCAATAATGGAAACCCTGAATCTAAACATAGCTCAGCCATATAAATATTTGTTTCCATTTGATTCATCTAAAGTCCAATACATAGGATTGATTAAAGATCTGTGTGTAAAGTTAGTCCAATATCCTGGTAAAAGCATGATCATGGATCTTGTGGTAGCTCATATCCCGCCATAGTATGGCATGCTTCTTTATTTCTCATGGGGAGCAAAGTTGTAAGGATCTCTACAACTTTACATGAGTTATGCCACTATCTCGGTATTTGGATAGCCCAAAAATCTTTACAGAGAAACCTTAATGAAGTTTATGATCAGCAGTGCTGACAGACCTACCAATTACCCAATCTATTCGACTCCTATTGATCTTGATTCCTTTATTCTCTGTAACTCTGATCATAATAACAGCCAAAGTAAACTCACTGATAAGAAGCTTAAAATAATGGATGATTACATTGGCCATGAGGCTTTATGGCATTTGGATTTTGATGGATCAGTGAAAAAATGAGGAGCTAGAGCTGGTGTATGGATTACCAACATTGAAACAAGCCATTCTCAAGGACATTCCTTTAGATTGAATTTCAAATGTACCAGTAACATGGCTGAATATGAGCCTTTAATATTAGGTCTTCAAATCATTAGAAAATTGGGAGGGCAACGAATATTAGTCATGGGATATTTTGAGTTAGTTATCAAGCAAATAAACGCAGAATACTTTGTTCACAATCCCAGACTAGCAAGATATAGGGACACAACACATGATTTGGTTGAGGATTTGTTAGAAAGAAGGTTTGCTATCATCCCTAGAAAACAGAACATGCAAGCCCATTGTTTAGCAACCTTTTCTAGCACTTGTAAATTCCCATTTTCACCATTACAAAAATACACTGTTGAAATCAAACACAGACCTATTGTCCCAAATAATGTAAAATACTGGCAAATTTTCTCAAAAGATGAAGAAATCTATCACTTTTTGAACAATGAGTGAGAGTTTCAAAATTACCAAATTGATAGTTATTGTAATATAGATTCACCTTGTAACATAGATTCAATTTTTTGTCAAATAGATGATTTAGATGTACATAATTTTGATAAACCTACTATATTTACTCAGAGTGACATAGATGAATTGGAAAAAGTAGATATAGAGGAAATGATGGAAGATGAACCAGATTTGATTGATTTAAAACATAACATTTTACCTAGAGGTTTAAATCCCCTAGAAGACTTGTTTGATTCCAATGATGTGCCCAAAAGGCCAAAAATGGAACCAGTCAGGTTTGATATAGAAGAGTACAACTTAGGGACAAATGAAAAACAAAAAATGATCAAACTATCAAAATCCTTGTCATCAGAAGAAAAGGTTAAATACATAGAGCTTTTGAAATAATATCAGGATTTTTTTGCATGGGGTTATGAAGATTTGAAAGCTTATAACAAAGACATAATTCAACATAAGATTCCTTTGAAAGAAAATAGAAAACCTTTCCAACAAAAACTAAGAAGGATTAATCCAATCTTGTTACCCTTAATCGAGAAAGAAGTTAAAAGAATGTTTGATGCACAAATAATTACACCAGTCAGGTATTCTGACTGGGTATTTAATTTAGTGCCCACCAGAAAGAAAACAGGAGAAATTCGACTGTGTATAGACTTTAGAAATATCAATAAAGCTTCCTTGAAAGACAATTACCCCTTGCCCAAAATGGATCATATTTTGCAGAGGGTGGCAGGTTCTTCAATAATTTCTTTACTAGATGGTTTCTCTAGTTATAATAAAATTCTAATTCATAAAGATGATCAAACTAAAACTTCATTTACTACTCCTTGGGGAACTTTCATGTATGTGAAAATGCCTTTTGGATTGAAAAATGCAGGAGCTAATTTTCAGAGGGCCATGGACATTGCCTTTGCTAAAGAGATCCATGAATTTTTAGTTATATATATTGATGATATTACTGTCTTTTCAAAAACAAATGATGAACACTTAGATCACCTGAGACAAGTCTTTATCAAGTGTATAAAATATGGTATATCCATTAATCCTAAGAAGTCTCTTTTCGAACTAGAAGAAGGAAAACTATTAGGTCACATAATATCCAAAGAAGGCATTAGAATAGACCCTGCAAGAATTGAAGCTACTTTGAACATTCAACCACCAAGAAACATAAAAGAACTTCAAGCATTCTTGGGTAAAATAATTTTTCTAAGAATATTTATTTCTAATCTAGATGAAATCATAAAAGATCTCAACAATATGCTTAAAAAGGACTATGCAATAAAGTGGACAATAAAGGCCAAAGAATCTTTTGAATCCATAAAACGGGCCTTGACAAAAGCACCAGTCCTCATCAGCCCAAATTATAAAAAAGATTTCATAATCTTTTCCTTTGCATCTGAACACACCATAGCTGCAGTTCTTCTGTAGAAAAATAATCAAGGTTTTGAACAGCCAATTGCATTCTTTAGTAAAGCCCTCAGAGATGAACCTTCGAAGTACAATATAATGGAAGAAAAGGCTTTAGCCCTGGTTAAAGCCATCTAGGATTTCAGAGTTTACATACTTCATTCACACATCATTGCATATGTCCCCAATGTACTAATTAAAGATATTCTTCCACAAGATGGACCTGGCAATAGTAGAGGAAAGTGGATAGCCACTATCCTTGAATGTGATCTGGAAATCAAACCAACAAAGCTCATTAAAGCACATGGTTTAGCGAGATTGATGGTTGAATCAAATTGCAATGCTTTAGGCATTAATTTCTTTGCACAAATAGATGACTAGGAGGAAATGGCGACTCCATTGATCAGTGAGGTCTATCTAGACTCACCATGGTACTCTGATATTATCTTTGTACTAACACATTTATAAGCTCCTCCTGGACTAACTAAAACCAAAGCAAGATTCATCAAACAGAAATCAATGAGGTTTTGTATCTTAAACAATGCACTTTACTGGAAAGAAAATAATGGGATTTTACTAAATTGTTTATTAAAATCTAAGGCTGACAAAATTCTTGAGGAACTTCATGTAGGTGACTATGGAGGCCACCTATATTGGAAGAGTACAATAGACAAAATACTGAGAGCTGGTTTTTACTGCCCAACTTTATTCTCCGATGTTAAAAAATTTGTTACCTCTTGTCACAAATGCCAAATTTTCGAAGGGAAAAAGAAACTATTGCCTTTACCTCTTAAGCCTATATCAACTGAAAAGCCATTTCAACTATGGGGGTTAGACTTCATTGGTAAAATCCATCCTCCATATTCAGGCCAATATAAATGGATTTTAACTGCTACAGATTACTTACCAAGTGGATAGAAGCTATTCCTACTATGCAAGCCACTGATTCAGTTATAATCTGATTTATAGAAAGTAATATTTTCTCAATATTTGGATGCCCACATAAGATTATTACTGACAATGCAACTGCATTCAAATCTAAGAAAATGGTTTCTTTCTGTCATAAATGCCATATTACCCTAGGTCATTCCATAGCTTATTATCCCCAAGATAATGGTTTAGTCGAATCATCAAATAAAAGATTAATCAATATCATCAAAAAATTACTCCAAGAAAACAAAAAGACCTGGAACAAAAAGCTAGTCTATGCCTTATGGGCTGATCGACTTACCACAAAAAAATCTATTGGAACTTCACCTTATCAGATTGTTTATGGAACAGATGCAGTTTTCCCCTCTTCCTTGGGTGTTCCAGTCATGAAAATTATCCACGAATCACAGGTGGAAACAAATGATATTCAACGAAGAATCAATGAAACCATACATCTTCAACAAACCAAGGAAGAAGTTTAAGAAAAATCACAAGTTTTACATGACAAAATCAAAAATATTTTTAATAAAAGGGTTAAATAAGATGATTTTTTCATAGGAGATCAAGTTTTGAGATGGGATTCACGAAGAGAAGATAAAGGTAAACATGGAAAGTTTGAATTTCTATGGCAAGGACCCTATGTGATATATGGTTACAGAGGTAATAATTCCTTTTTCATCAGAAAATTGGATGGGACTAAACTTCAAGAAGGACCAGTGAATGGTAGGATGCTGAAATGCTACTATTCTTCAGAGTCGCTCAATAGTTAGATTGATTTAATTTACCATTGTAAATATTCATTGCAAGTGTGTAGATTGGATTGGAGATTTTATCTACAAATTTGAAGCTCGAAGAGAAGGCCCTAAGCTTTGCAGTATAAAATTTCATAAGTATGAATTGTTGCAGAAAATAGAAGACAATTACAGGATCACCAAAGTTAAAGATGAAGGCTACTGATCTCACAGTTCTTCACATTCCACTAGGAAATGCCATCCCCAAGCGATGTTAGTGACCTATAAATATAGGATTCATAATTTTGACTTGACTGATGGTAATCTTGTAAATATGTACATACTTTTCCTTCTGAAAGTTGTATTCTCATATTTTGTAAAAAAATAAAAAATCAAAACTCAAAAAATAAAAAAAAGGGTAAAAAGTCCTAAAAGAAAAATCAAAGGACTTAGAAAAAATAGTATACCGCAAAAGAAAAAGATGAATAAAACATGAAAGCGTGTCATTCTAAATGCCACTACTTTTACATTTTGCAGTTGATTATGGCAAAGTGTCAATAAATGCCATAATCCATGATGAGTTGAACAATTTAATCTTGACTCGTCATTTTTCAATTTCAAATGTTGTAGATAGAGAATAAACAATTGTCATACAGTTTAATCATGAAAATTCATTAGATTAGGTAGAGAAATAAAGAATCCAACAGTTTAATCTGGATTCTTGGATGCAATAAGTGTAGAATTAGATAGTTTACTGCTTTCAAGAAGAATAAAATGTTGCAAGGTTGATAGTTCAAATGCACCTGATTAAAAGACAAGGAAAAAATGTTAGAATATAATGACTGGGTAGGTAGAAGAAGGTGGGAGACATCAATATAAATATATTTCACCGGGAAACAAATAACTAATTTCCCCTCCCCATAGTTACTTGACATTCTAAACTATCAGTCAAAGAGGCTCAAGGCATTTCCTTGAAGGCTCAATGACTGATTAGTTGAAAATGTTAAGTTTCTATATTAATCCCAGAAATTTTCATCATTTACCCCTTCATTCACTCATCACCATTTAACATCATAAGTAAGATCTCTTTTCTTACTTAAATATTACATAAAGGCCCATTTGATTAACTTCCTACATCTCATGAAGTATAAAACCCTCAAAATGGCATTTTATTTTAAGTTGAAGTGATGAAATTATCATAATGCAAGTTTGGATTTGATCTTCACTTTTCTTGGTTATAAATGTATGTTTTGAGTATTCACTTTTCCCTTTTCATATTAACACTTAACATATTTTATTAACACCCTATCAATTATCCTAGTCCTATTAATATAGCTCCCTTTTATTTAATATCCCAAAAATCCCCTTAATATATGATTTTGTGTCAAATATATTAAGCACATGTTGAAAAATATCCCGAAATTACCCCTTTGACACAAAACTACCCATAAAAAATATATCCCTTTCCCCCTATGGTTTTTAGAGCCCTCCGCAGTCTAAAAAAACTATATAATAAAAATTAAATAATACAAAAACAGGCATTTTACTTACATCCTATGTATTTAAAATGACGCACAAAAAACATTAACATCTTTTGTATCCCCCCCGATTACCCTTAACACAAGGTTAAAATGCCTAAGCCTTTTTTCCCCTTCATAATATGCAAACCTTGGTTAAACCTTTATTAAATCTGCCCTTTTAATATATAAACTCATTTTATATATTTAACACCCATTTCCATTTCATTTTAGCAAGGATTGGGTTTAACGTCAACCATCCGATCATCCTGATCAAAATCAATGGATAATATTGAACTCGGCTCTCGCTCCTTTGTTCCATTTCCTACCTTTTCCCCAATATCGCATTTATTTGACACCGTATATCTTTACCTTTTAAGATCAATGGCTCAGCCCGACCCCACCTTATTGTTTCCTTGTAGCTTCCTGACGCATCTTATCCATTCACTTCTCTCAACCAAATCTAACAACGCGGAACCCATATCGCATTATCAAAGTGATCGGGTGATGCTCACAAAAACTTTTGTGATAAAAATTGTTTTATGAAACCACAGGTTGCTATGTGTCCTATTTTTATTGGATCACATTGCAAAAGTTAAAAACCATTTACTGCCCAGGAGCAATGCGATAACCAGCACTGGTTTTGCTGTCAATGTGAAAACCACTCCCGCCATGTCAACTTGACCTGTAATTAATAGTCCGCATGATCAATAAAATCTAAAGTTTTAACCTTAGTTCTTTATTGTTTTTCATACCTTTGCGCATTTTCCCTCTGATAATTTGCTTACAGACACCATTTCGAAACTGATTTTAATCCCAGAAGCCATCTCTCCTTTTAATTTTTCCTTCGAAGAATCCCAGTGCCTTCTACCAAACAAGCTGCAACTAGTTTGAAGACTAGTACCACCTGCAACCTTTTTCGACTGCGACCATACCTATTTAAAGGTATTTTTCAATGATCTAAGCCTGCAAATTCATAATTTTCAACAAAAATTAAACCACTTGGAATTTAAAAAAAGAAAAAAAGAAAAAGACAAAAGTACTCATCTGAGAGTACAAAAATCTTGAAAAAACATGGGAAACCTTGTCAAAATTTTTCCAGGATTTGTCATTTCTGCTTGAATGATTGTCATCATCCAAAAGCTATTCCTACGGTGAAAATCCATTAGAATTACCACATAAACCTTTGAAAATTCCTTTCCCACCTTCTGCACATTACAAAATCTGCATTTTTCCTTATAAAACCCTCACGTAGATTCTGAATTTTTCCCAAAAACAACTTAATTGACCTTATGTTTCCAGAATGAGCTGAAAAAATAGTCTAATCTTGCTTAGTTACTTCAAAAATGACTAAAAATCAAGTCACCCCTAGGACTGGAGGTCCCAAAACCTCAGAAGCCTACCTCCAGCAAGCTTCCAAACCCCAAACCTCCCAAAATTGATAAACCTACTCCTGTCCTAACTGTAGACTCTACTGAAGTAGTTAGACCATTGCAGCCTCCTATCACTACTGAAGAAAACAATCCTTTGATTGACTTAGACTACAGAATTGCTGATGCTACTCTTGAATTTGATCTTCTGGAAGTACATAGCTGGTGTTAGGAAAAATTTGAGAAGAAAATAGCCAATGATATACTTGTATGGGACTCCAACTTACCCAAATATGTGGTTCCCATCACCCATCCTGCTCAGGATTTCATTAGGTTATGTTAGATGCACTATATTCCTGATGAAAGATGCATGGTGAACAAAGACAGTGAGGTATTGTTTTACATAACTGCTGAAGCAATCAATGATATGCTCCAACTAAGCCATTATCCATGAGCAATATCATTGTAAAATGAAGACTTGAATCAGATGTATTTAGACCTGGATTTCCCTAGGAAGTTTGAAATCCTTCAAAACTTCATGCCCAATCATGTCAACCTTCCTAAGGTAAATCCCCCTTATGATAATTTTGATTTCCCTGAGGGCTCCAGACAAGTCATTTCCATGCTGTCATTCATTTTAGGCTATGTTAATGATGAATTTATAGATGCCTTAATTTTAGGGTTCCTCTGCACTTTGTCTCTCGGACAACAGCCAAAATTGGTCTTTGACTTTGCTAAATTCATTGCTGACAATATACATTATCAGCTAATAAAGTTACCTGATGAAGGAGTGTTCAGATATACATCATATCTGTTAAATCTCTTCCTTTTCTCTCAAGGAAATAATTTTCCCATTGCATTACAGAAAATTGATATGGAGGGCAAACCTCTTTCAATAATATTTTGGACCTCTCTTCTCAGGAAAAACAACAGTGAGTATAGTTACAGTGATTTCAATGACTTGTTTATCAGACCTACCATGAGTTTGTTGGATAAAGTAGAGCCACCAAGGATAAATGAAGAAATCAAAAGAATTTTACAGTTTGTCTGAAAACTGTAAAGTTGGAGATTGGTATTTGTTTAAAAATGACACTAAATTAGAGTATATCGTGCAATCCTGGCTCCATAAAAATTACCAAAGTTTCTAAATACAAAGATTTTTTCTTTAGAATACTTGAGACAGATTTTAAATGTAGATGCAATGAACTTTATAGCATCCAAAAAGAAAGCACAATTCAAATTGAAAATTCAAATTGGCTCTTTCATAATTAACATCAGAGATGATTTGAAAGAAGTAAGCAGCAAATTATCAGTATTCAAGTTCCAAGAAAGCTTTTACTGGAATAATGACCCTCAGGGTATTCTGAGCAATGTCAGGGTCAAATGAAAGTTAACCCCATTCCTCCATGATTCAAAGCCACTAATTGAAAAATATCCCAATCAGTTGGAATGGGTTGTAAACACTTTAATTGATGATGATCAAGAGATGCAAACATATAATCTATAGGAAAATCAAATAGACAGTATACATGTGGTTACAGTTAACAAACCAACAGAGGTATCCAATAAAAGGCCGAGAAAAGAAGAAGGATATTTGGTAGAAATAATCATTGAAAATAAATTTAAAACAGTCTACAAAAAAAAGGCCAACATGACTACTCTAGCAAAACAAGGAATCATTGATGCAGATGATAATAATGATCAACAAATAGATGATGAGGCCACAATGATTGTAAATGAAACACTCAGGGAAATTCAAAATGAATAGGTACGAGCACAGGGAAAAGGCAAAGAGATGGTTGAAGTAGAAATGAATGTAGAAGCTCCCTCTTCCTCTAAAACAATAGAAGAAACTGATTTTGATATTTAGAAGAGGTTCAAGAAAATCAGGGAAAAGAATGAAGTTTATTCTAAACTTCTAAAGGAAAAACCAGGAAATATAGGCAGACTAGTGAAATCATTTGATTACTCAACAAATAAAATGATCATGTATTTTCTCCAACCAGCAGTAACAGATCCAAAACCAGCCACAAACTACAGGAAGAAAGAATTTGCAGTGAATTCTGATACTATACATGAACTAGATCAGATAGAGTTCCATAGGAGTGCATCAGAGATGCTATATTCAAAGGTAGTAAGAAAAACCATGAGTGCTACCATGCTTCAGAAAACTGTATCTAATTTGCAAACCCAAATGAAATTAGATAAAGCATCTCTTCATGCTAAGGATTTGAGGATCAAGTCCTCAGAAGATTTGGTGATAGAAACAGGTGCAGATCCCTCTAATACTGAAGTTACTAAAAAATTGATAAGTCAGAAGAATGAGGATATTTCAGCCTTGAGAAAGCAACTCAAATTGCCACAGGGTGAGCACCCTCAGGAAAAAGAAGTTATTTAGGAAAAAACAGAAAAATAGGAAACTATGCAACTGGTTTTGAAGATGACAACTTAGATTAAAGATATGGAAAATCAAATAGAATATTTAATGAAAGAAAATGAAATATTGAAGAAAGCTTAGGAAGTCCCCATTCCCACAGTTATTCCAACTGTAAGTACAGCTATTCCCTCTGCATTGGCAGAACATTGGCACCGAAAGGAGTATTGGCAGCTGCAGTGTCAATTACTTCTAAAGATATTTCTGCCACTTCTTCATCTACATCACAGGTAAATCCAACAGGAGAAATAGCTGTTATAGTAAAGGCCATGGAAGACATTTCCTTGAAATATAAAGAGATAATCAGCTTAAAAGGCACCATCAGAAATCTTGAAACATCTAATAGAGATGCATTAATTGCATCCGAAGGACATGAGCAAAGAGCCAACAAATTGCAGGAATAGGTAAATATTCTTCAACAATAGGTTAATATCACTGAGCAGGTATCTTACATCAAGAATTATCTTTGGAACAACATCATTCAAGGTATACATTCTCAGTGGCCTTCAATTCAAATTATTTATGAACAAAAAGAGTTACTCAAAGTAGCCCAAATAGAAATACAAAAGACAAAGGAAGAACTGGCTGAAAAACCTACTCAAGCCTTGAGACTTATTACATTTTTTAATAAAAAACACAAAGAAGAGCTTTAAGAGCTAAAAATTCAGGATAGAACTGAAAGTATACTACAAAATAAGAAAGTCCTGAATAAGAGAAATATGATGAATAATTTGGAGGACAGATGCAAGGACATGAACTTGGAAATCACAAGATTTTGGGCCAAATACACAGTACTGACACAAGCAGGACTACTAGATATTCATGCTTTGAATGAAAATTTGATGGCATAGAAGGATTATGACAACAAAATCAGGGTTTATGCCAAAGAGAAAGTCAAAAAACCTTTGCCACAAGGGTCTCCTATTAGTAAAGTTGTTTTGGAATACTTTGAGAACTTGTTCTCTTTACAAAATGAGATCAAACATATTTTCATGGTTAAGCCCAATTTTGCTAAGTATACAGAGGTAGATGAAAGTTACAAGAAACTGAAGAGTTGAGAAGTACAGAGCAATGGCAGGAATTCACTGACTTAATCTAAAGATTTGTAGTCAAAGTGTATCAGGGTCAGAAATAGAGTCAAAGAGTATCATTCAAAATACTTTTTTACTGCAGATAATTCTTTATTTTACAAACAGTGAAACAGTAAAAGGAGCAGCGTAAAGAGTATCAATGATAAAGCACAGGTGAAAATATGTGAAATAGAAAGAGTGTCTTTCAAGTTATCTTCAAAAAAGATCTTTTTCCAAAATGCCAGCAAGCATTTTCAGCAGCCACAACCCAGCAACAAGTTAGGATAATTCGTCCTATTCTTTACTGATAAGAGGATAGCTTGCCAGTCTATTTTGCAACTATCCCTCTTTCTATGTAATAAACTTTATTTTTTCCTAGAGATATTCCTACATGTCTCTCAAATATTTTGTAATATTTTTTTTATAAATACTTCACTCTTTGAAGTATTTTAGTGTGGAATAAAATTTATCAAGACTACTATAGTCAATTTGCTGGATATATTGAAGTTTGTGTGAGTCAATCAGTAAAGCAGCAGACTGGAATTAAGATTAAAGACATCATAACTTGGGATTCTTGTGCTAACCAGATAAGTCTATTATTTTCCTGTTTTCACTGTTTTGTCTTTCAAAAGTTTCCATACATTCATTTTAATGTTTTCTATCTTTAATGATTAACTAGAAAAGCTTAAACAGGATTAGTGTTAAAAAGCTCCCTGTTTTTTACTAGTTGTTCATTATATGTTTTCTTCTTGATAACCGGAGTTAAGAATTCTTAAATGTTCTTAGTCCCTATTTGATCCCCTTCTTTCATATTCATTTCTGTAACCTAAGGACTCTTAATTTCCCTTTTGTTTGGATTTCACCCATTTCATCAAAGAAACCTATTCAAAACCCTTTGAGGGTCATCTACCCTGCCCTTAGTACATTTTCTCTTTAGACCTTATTTCCTAGCTTTGCTTGCCTATAAAGTTGACTCCATAGTCTAATGGTCTGGCAGATCCCTCTGTGGTTTACCTTGAAGAACATTTTATTCCCACCAAACTTTCAAAACAAATCCCACTGTCCAGTCATACCTAGCCTAAAATCTTATAACCAATCAAGCTAAATCTTGAGGAGAGATCCGTCTCCAGAATTTGGAAAGGCTAGATCCTGAATTTCAAAAGAGGTTCTTGGTTACTCCTAGTTTTCTTTAACTATAAACCAAAATCCCACAACCTAAGAATTAATAGGGTGATAACACATAGCACTCTTTCTTTCTCTCTCTCATTTTTTTTGTAAGTTAGAAAACATATATCCATAGCTATCACTCTCTTACTATTATGGTAGAATGCATTGCATTATGGAAAACTAGTTAGCCCATAACTGTTGTAGTTAGGTCCATATTACCATGTCAGGGAAACCATATGGACTTCCATAATGTTTTGAAAAGAGTGTGCCATCAAAAATAAAGGAACACCTAAATACTAAAAAAAACAATGGATCCTTTCCTAATTTTCATTTGTGATTTGTGTTGTGTCTACAACTACTTTCTAGGGTTCTCCTTACTTTCCTTTGGCGATGGATTATGATATTTTTTCCAAAAGTAATTTATATAATGATTTCATGTTGACAAATATATATATATATATATATATATATATATATATTAATTTGATTTGTAAAATTAGATTATCTAAAAAAAAATTAATGTAAATTTTAATTATCTAAAAAATTGAGATGAATTTGATTTTCAGTTAATTATAGATTGAAGATATATTAAAAAAAATGAAATAAAATCAATTCCAGAATCAGTTCTTTATTTAAATTCATATTTAAAATTAAAATTAAATTATTCTATCATTTAGTGTCTATAATATAAAAATTGTTACTAACACACATCATTTAGTATCTAAAATATAAAAATTGTTACTAACACACTTCCATCATGAAAGCACCATAATTTTTTATTTAAATTCATATCTAAAATTAAAATTGGATTATTTTATCAATTAGTATGTAAAATATAAAAAATTGTTACTAACCAGCATCATTTAGTATCTAAAATACAAAAATTGTTATTAACACACTTCCATCATACAAACACCTTGAATCAATTTATATAAGCTGCAATAAGTTTCATGCATTACATATTATTTTATTAAATATAATTAGTGTGCGGAATATTGGTTAAGTCATATTTTTAATAAAGTCTAAATTGTATTTAAATTTATTAATTAATATGGGTGTTTTTTTATTTAAAAAAATAATTTTTATGTTTATTTATTTAAAAAAAAAAATTAGATGGAAGGTGAAAAAGTCACAATGCGTTTCATACATCATTTTTTTTTGTTGCGCCCAGAGGCCCATTATGAAGCCCAGTATGACCCCGATGTGTATGTATGTCGGAAGCTAAAAAAGCAAAAAACTAAATTAAAAAAAAAAACATAAAATATACATTATTTGGGCTTTAAAAATAACTTACATAGCTATATAAATAAACAATTAAAAATGAATTTAAACAATATAAATTTAAAATATGAAGAGTTTTACAAGTACTCAAAAAAAAGATGATAAATAAATAAAATAGAGATACGGTAAATAAATAAAACCTTTTTTTATAATTACGTATGGTAAATAAATAAAACCTCTTTTATATTTACTCCATAAAACACTTTATATTTACAAAAACTCAGAAATAAGTTTTATTTAGGTGAACCCTATGTGTCAAATACCATGAGAAAAATTATTATCAATACCATGGGCCAAATACCATGGGACAAATTATTATCAATATCATGGGCCAAATACCATATTTATAAAAGAGGTAGAAAAAGGTAAGTTAAATAATAAAAATATATCAAATAGGAGTAGCTATCAACATCTAATTCTATTTGAAGTCTATGGACCAAATTAATAATAATACCATGCCAAAAAAAAACATTAATATTAAAATTTAATAAATTTAATGTGTCTATATATATATATATATATATATATATATATATATATATGGGAGGGAAGAAGAAAGACATTTGATACAGTTGGAGAAATTGAGGGAGAGGAGTGGGAGAGCTAGAGAAGGGTAAGAGAGTGAGAGGGAGATAAGGAGATAGAATAATAAAGAGAGTGATCTAGTAACATAGTTGGAGAGATAGATAGAGAGGTGAGGAAAGAGAGATTAATTAAGGGGAGAGAGAGAGAGAGAGAGAGAGAGAGAGAGGCAGGCAATAAGGGGAGAGAGAGGAAGGATGAGAGAGAGGAAGAGAGTGATGGGGGAATATATAGGATTGTAGGAGAGAGAGAGAGTGATGGGGGAAGAGAGAGGGAGGTACCAGAGAAATGGAGAGAGGGGAAGGAAAAGAGAGGAGACTTGAGAGAGAGGAGGAGAGAGGGAGGGATAAAGATATGGAGTTGTAAAGGGAGAGAGGGAAGGACATAGAGATGGAGCTAGATGGGGAGAGGGAGGGATAGAGAGATGAAGCTGGAGGGGGAGAGAGGTATGGATAGAGAGATGGAGTTGGATGGGGATAGAGAGAGGAAAGAAGAAATACATAGAGTGGCAAGTGGTGAGAGATAGGGAGTGGTAAGGGAGAGGTGGAGAGAGAGTGTGTGTATGTTTGGGGGTGAGATAAAGAAACATAGAAGAAGATATGGAGAGAATGAGGGAGAGAAGGAGAGAGAGAATCGGCGAAAGAAACAGACAGGCAGAGAGAGAGAGAGAGAGAGAGAGAGAGAGAGAGAGAGGTGGGAGAGAAAATAAGAGAGAGAGAGAAGAGGGGTAGGGAAATAGAGATGGAGATGGAGGGGGAGAGAGAGGGAGGTAAGAAGAAATACATAGAGAGTGAAAGTTGGAGAGAGAGAGAGGGAGAAGGAGTGATAAGGAAGATGGAGGGAAAGCAAGAGAGGATAGCATGAGGGAAGAGAGATAGAAGCGGGGGAGAGGGAGGGAAGGGAAACAGAGGGAGGAAGGGAGAGGAGGAGGGAGTGATAGATAGATATATTGGAGTAAGAGAGTGTATGTTATAGAGTTGATATAGTTAGAAAAAGGGATATAGAGATATAAATGGAAGGTGAAGAGAAAGAAGAGATAGATGGAAACATGGAGGGAGGGAAAAAGAGATTGATAAATATGGAGTGAGAGAGTGTGTGTGTTTGTGAGGGTGAGATAAAGAGACAAATAAGGAGAGATCGAGGGACATATAGATATATAAGGATGGGGGAGAGACGTAATAATATTTCTTACAATAGATGCATTGATTTCAGTATAGATGGTGATTTCTAATCCTATTTTATTTCTTACACTAGATGCATTGATTTTAGTGTAGATTTTTATTTGTAATGATATTTGATTACTCGCACTAGATGCATTGATTTCAATGTAGTTGATTTCTAATTCTATTTGATTGCTTGCAATAAATGCATTGATTTCAGTGTAGATGGTGATTTCTAATCATATTTGATTTCTTGCACTAGATGCATTAATTTCAATGTAGATTTTTATTTATAATTATATTTGATTGCTTACACTATATGCATTCATTTCAATATAAATGATTTCTAATCCTATTTGATTTCTTGCACTAAATGCATTGATTTCAGTGTATATGGTGATTTATAATTCTATTTTATTGCTAGCACTAGATCCATTGATTTTAGTGTATATTTTGGCTTCTAATCCTATTTTCTTACTTGCACTAGATGCATTGATTTTAGTGTAGATGTTGATTTCTAATCCTATTTATTATTTGCATTAGATGCATTGATTTCTATGTAGATGTCGTTTTTTAATATTATTTTATTTCTTGAATTAGATGCATTGATTTCAGTGTAATGTTGATTTCTGATTTGATGTAATTGGATGTATGATGGTATGTTAATTTTAAAGTCATTGGCTTAATAGTTTTCATTGATTTTAGTGTAAGTTGAAAAAATTATTGACAATGTAGAAGGATTTTTGTGTTATAGTAATTAAAGCTAATAATATTGGAGAGCAAGAGAGACAAGGTATGATGTATACTACAACAACTCGAGCTAAATATTTAGATAATTTATGATTTATGATTTCTACTATTTTTTCATATAATCGATATGGAAAGAAGACAAAGCTAACGAGGGTGACAATAATAATAGTAAAGAAAATAGTTTGAGATTGATCACAATGAAGGCTATTTGTGATTAACTACATTATTATTATTCACATTTTATATCATTCAATATTATTACATTGTCACTTTGCATTCAAAAAATTCATTTCATCATTTTTCATCATTAAAGTTATTTTACAATATTTACCAGCTCAACAAACTCAGAGGTAACTAAGAAAATTTAAAATTAAAATGACTTGATAAATCTCAATTATATTTAGCCTATTTAAAATGGTTATATTACTATTAGATGTATTTACATCTTATTGATATAATTAATCATATGCTCCTCATATTATCAACAAATTTTCCTTGGTCACACATGACTGAAACCAGCCTAGATCCATCTTAACTATGGATCTATCAAGCACCGAGAGGGATCAAATCTCTCGAGGTGAAAACCTTTCCTCAAGTATTGCAATAAAAAATGAGGTTTTCACCTCTAGAGATTTGATCCCTCTCGGCGCTTGATAGATCAATAGTTAAGATGGATCTAGGCTGGTATTAGTACAACTAGATTAGAAAATGTAGGTTATATATGTCCATCACCATTATTTTCTTCCTTTTAAATTAATATTTTAAGAAAATTATAATCCATATATCACAGGGCAATTCATTTTATAAAATCACATAAAGATTGATTTATATCAATCATTTATTCTGTAAACCTAGATATCCACATGATTCCATTTGTTATTTGATAATTTGCATAGTAAATTCATAATTATTAGGTAAATGTGAAAAGATATCCACATGATTCCATTTGTTATTTGATAATTTGCATAGTAAATTCATAATTATTAGGTAAATGTGAAAATGTAGAATGTTTGAGTTCATTGTTGATTGTTGATTTAAGATATAATCTAGAATTGAAATAAATTTTGTATTATTACTCTTGTTGTTAAATTCCCACATATTGCTTCTAAGATGTGTTCACACTATTTTAGTAAGAGGGATGGATTTGGAAAACTAATATTTTCAATGAATCAATAATTTGAAGATTAAGTCACTTCTATTAGCATCCAAAATAGAGATATTGTTACTAACATCATTCCATCATGCAAAAATCAAAGTTGAATTAAGGTGAATTTATATGAGTGGCAATAAGTTGCTTCCATTACATATCATTTCAATGAATATCATTTGTGTTTATTGATTTAAGACTAAATTGTATTTAAATTATTTGATTGTTTTCTTTGTTTTTTAAATAGAGATTTAATTTAATTTTTTTAGGGAAAATAAATTTGCATATGCCTCTCATACCATGATATGGAAATGTTTCTTTTCTTCGAAGAGGGAGGAAGGAAGGACAAGAAACCTATTTTATGATTAAATTTGTCATGCCTTTATACATATCAATATAAATCTATCCTAATCACTGATCTAATAAGCCCCCAAAGAGATCAAATCTCTTTTATAGTGAAAAATTCTAAAAATAATATTGCAAATATTTGATCTCTTCCCTTTATATATATATATATATTCCCACTGAGGTTTAATTCCACAAGATGATAAGAAATATTGAAATATTTTATTTATGATTCACACTATAAACATTAAAATGTTAATACATGTCCCGATCATATTTGAAAGTAGAAAACATATCTTCATAGGGCTCTCTCTTTCTCTCCAGTTTTTTTTTAAGACATAATCTCTCTCTCTCTCTCTATATATATATATATATATACAACTGGTTAGCCCATAACTATAGCAGGTAGGACCACCTTCCCATGTGAGGAAAACCATATGGCCTCCCATAATGTTTTGAAAATATTGCCCCATAAAAAAAATAGAGGAACACCAAAAAAAAAAAAAAAAAAACAAAGGGATCCTTTCCTCATTGTCATTTGTGATTTGTGTTGTACCGAGAGCTACTTGTTAGGGTTCTCCGTGCCTTCATTTGGCTAGGGAGGACACTGCCAATCCACTGAGTTCAATGACATGGTCAACGTTGTTATAATGGTTATCATGGTTGATTAAAATTAGCATTTCTCATCATGTTAACATCTCCCTCTTACTAAAAGTAATCACTTTTTCCTACTTTTAGTCGCTTATTTTATTTCGAGATTGAAATATTTTATAATCATTTACATACATACACATAAGCACATAGAGGCTCCTTCATTCTGATCCTTAGTGGCATAGTCATTCTTGCGTGAAAAGGTCATTGACATTTCATTACACAACAATATTGCAGCACAAAGTTGCAATGAGAAGATGATGAAGAAGATTTGATTGAACCTGGAGGCCACCATGTCAACAAATCTGCCAATAATATGAATGGAATTGAATGTGATGATATTGAATATAAATAGGCAAAATTGATTTGAATTAGTATGAGTTTGAAGTGTGAGAGAGGCCCCTAATGACTTTGAAGGCAGCAAGAGGCACAAGGGAGTACCATCGCCATCCCTGAGCTTATGGATGGACAAGGGCGTGACGGTCCGTGTCTATGTCCGTCATTTGCTCAATATTATGAGAATTAGCAATCACATAAACATGTCGTGGGGGGATAGGGGTCTCTGTCAATTAAATGACATTTAATGAAACTACCCTACTTGGCCTATTCGTGGATTTTCCCGCATTCTTATTCTCTTAGTTTGCAAATTTTGTTGTTCTTAAGAAATTTTAAGACATTTAGGAAATGTACAATCTAATTTTGTATAGACGCAGAAGTTGATATTGCATGAAATCAGTTAACAAATATATTTAAATAGTTTAATATTAATTAGTGATTTTGTTGTTTTTAAAATTGTAAGACATTTACTAAAAATGCAATATATATATATATATATATATATATATATATATATAAATAAATAAATAAATAAATAAAGGGAAGTTGATATTGAATTAAATCAGTTAACAAAGACATTTAAATAGTTTAATATTAGTGAATTAAATTAGTTAGCATAGTGATTTAAATAATTTAATATTAATTTAATATTTAAATATTTATAAGAATGGTATATACACTCTTAAAAGTGAAATATGTTATTTTTTTTGTTTTTTTTTGTTTTTAAAGTTTGTACAAAATCATATTTTTTATTTTTATTTGGACAGAAGTGATTTAACATTTAGGATTGCTTTAACAAGGCACATGATCACTCTTGTCTATGTAATATCATGTTACTTCATATAAATGTCTCAGAATATTTTATTCATGAGTGAAATTTTTTATCTTAACTCCTTGACATGATCATCATTGTCATGTTACTTCATGTAAATGTTTCAGAAATTTAAAGATTATGATATTTTCTTCAAAAGTAATTTATATAACGATTTCATATGTCATTTTTAATTTGATTTATAAAATTAGAATATCTATAAAAAAAAGTTAGATATAAATTTTAATTAGAATTTGAGTTTAATTATAGATTTAATATATATTAAAAAATAAAATAAATTCAATGCAAGAATTATCTTTATTTAAATTCATATTTAAAATTAGAAGTAGAATATTCTATCATCTAGTATTTAAAATATAAAAATTGCTACTAACAGACTTCCATCATGCAAACATTATAAATCAATTTATATAAGTTGCAATAAGTTTCATGCATTACATATTATTTTATTAAATAAATTTGTGTGTGAAATATGAATTAAATCATATTTTTAATAAAGTGTAAATTATATTTAAATTTAATAATTAATATGGTTGTTTTTTAATTAAAAATAATAAGTTTATATGTTTATTTATTAAAAAAGAATATATTAATAATTTTACATGGAAAGTGAAAGTGACAATGAGTTTCATACATCATATTCTTCTTCAGTATATATTGGTACAATTACATCAGAAAATGTATTTGATATATGTCCATCAACGTTATTTTATTTCTTTCAAAATTAATATTTTATGAAACTTATAATACATATATCATGTCACATTCCAATACTAAGCAAATAAAAATACAACAGTAAAAAAAAAATTAATGGCCTTACCATGTATATATATTAATGCTAAGGGCAAATTTACCATTCATAACATAATAATAACATTGCGCACTTAATTTTACCGATGATACTTTATAAACATAGGTTCATTCATTAGCTGTAATTCTCATATTAAAATGGCACATGGCAGCATTGATATTACAGCTGTTGGATTTTTATACAAAACTTACAAATGTTATTCCTAAGTGTTTAACCTAGGTTATCTGCATGTTTCGGTTATGGTGGCAATCCACTTGGCATAAGACATTTAAGTATATGGAGCTGGTTGTCAACTCCACTTGACTCAGTTGTACTGCGCATTTATTTTTTATGGGACAACTGCCATACCCCTTAAGATTTCTTTAGGATTTGCTGCGGGAGTCTTTCTGAATCCATCAGCTCGGATCTGATAGTCTTTTAGTGTATTTGGCTGGGTGGGAGTTCCGGTTCGGAGCTCCATTTCACCGAAACCCTATGGTTTCTCTGCCTCTGTTTTCATAAATCTTCTTGCCGTTTTTCTTGGCTCTCCTTTCTTGAACATGGCTCGATTCATTTCTGCTACTGACAGTAAGTATGCCCACCGATTTAATCCACAGAGTTCAATTTATGATCGTGCCCCAGCTACAGAGGGTTTAGGCGTCATTACCCTATTGGAATTCTTATCGGAGTAGGTTTTCAGGTAAGGCACGACTGTGTTTATAATTTGATGTTACATTTTATATCGTTGCTTGGCTCTATTGCAGAGTTTTCACATATTTCTGTTTGATAATCTCAGAGAGGTATTCTTTTTCCTATCTCTGTTTACGAAGAATATGTATATGGTAAACCATAGTTATGGGAGGCTTATTTCCGCATTTTCTTTAATGTTCATAGACCTTGGCAGTCGAGACTCCTCTGTTTTTTTTGGGTAAATACCCTAGTTGGCATTTACATTCTATGAGGGTTTCTGTTTTCACATTTTGGTTAAGTTCATATGCGCTTACCCTCATTTCTTGATTTGTTTTAACCTTTGCAGGTTTGTCGCATAACGTTTGCAGTTCGATTTTGTTTACATGCATCACAGCCATGATTTGTTTCCTGATACTCCGATGATACACAGGTACCCCGATTCCAATGGGAGCCGAAACCCTTGGTTCCGGTCTCACGCTTTCGCCAGATTTCTATCGTTGGGCTATTTCATTTCATTTGTTTTTCTCTGCCAAGGAGATTTAAAATTCCTCGGACTCTGTAATGATTAGTTCCTGTTGTGCTTGATTCACCCTAAACTTGATTCTGAGACATATCTGAAGGATTAATCCCTCAAATTTATTACAATTTTCATAGAGAGTTAAAAGGGTTTAAATTAGCAATACTGTTAACATTATCAAGCACATTCTTACGGGGTTTGCAGAGTTAAATATAATACATTTTAGTTTGGTTCCTGTTTTCCACAATACATTTGTATATTCATCCAAATATGAAAATGTTTGGTTTCCCTGGAAATGGTATTAATAGTAGAAATTTTACCTCCTGCATGTATGAATTTCAAGTATGTGTTCTTGGGTTAGAAAATCTTCCTTATGTCTTGCACATTTCTCAAAGAACATTTTTCGTTAATAGTAATAACTATTACTAAAGATTATTTTCTTATTACCCAGTCATGTAATAAGGGTTTTTATGGAACTTTCGTAATGTTTCTCGTTTCTCTGTAGTAGAGTTGCATACAATTATTTAACTTCTGTCCAAGTTCTATTTCTCTGTTTATAATGTTCTTTAATAATGTATTTAATCGGTGACTGGACCACCCTTACGAAAGTCTGTGTATAGCAACCCTGGTTATAAATAACAGTTGATCTGGGGTAGGGTTTCACCCCAACCTCAGACCACAAGTTCTAGTTTCCTATTTTCTGAGATGATACATTTTCTAAATGTTAAGAACTCATATATTATGATACAATACATGTTGTATTCAGCTGTTTATTAGCACAGTTATAATTTTCTTTCCTAATTCGTTCATAACTGCATTTGCATAAGTTTTATTTTTACCTGCAATGTAAAATACTATTTGTTTTCTTTAAAATCAAAAGTATCCCACTGTATTCTTCATAGGGTTTGATATATTTTGCAGTCTAAACATTTAACTATATCTTTCAATAGTAGTTCTCTCTTTTCCTTTACAAAAAAATATAATCTACCATTTTACAGAGGTTTAGTATTCAACCCCTACTGTAATTTTTGATAATAGTAATCTATTACAGTCAATCTTTCCATATTAATACAAATAGCACAGCATAATAAAAAGTTTTTGTACTTATCTGGAATTTATTCTTTCAAGCTGTGGTCCTACCAACCATCAAGGGAGGCTATCACGTCCTCCACTTGCCCCCTAGCTCCAGAATCTGGACAGTGTCCCGAGTTAACAGTGGATTTGTTTCACTTTCTGCTATGACCTCTGGATGGCCAATCTAGTCAAACTCAGAAAGTCTGGTTTTACAAGGTATGTTGTGAGTTATTTTCAACTGATCATAACCAGTTCTAGAAAATACTCCCCTTTACAAAAATAACACAGAACCCCTACTCCTTTGGGATTTCAGCTTTATCCTCAAAGGAGTAGGTAACTGTCTTTCCAACTGTCCCCAACCACCTCCTATTCTTGGAAACATTTCTTTACCATTAGCTTCATTTATATTTCATATTAAAATATTTTTCCTTTAATTAATTAATTTATTCTAATTAATAAATCATCAAATTAAAGAATTTTTTTAATCAACAGTAATTATTTGAGTTTTTCTTGCTAGATAAAGATAAACACATTATCTTTTAACTAGTTACACTAGTTAGCTTTAATGAAGTTGTCATAACTTCCCCCCCTGGAAGTAACACCGTCCTCGGTGTTTCAACCTAGCTCTACAAAGAGCTCCGGGTAAGCTTCCCGCATAAACTTCTCGTCCTCCAAAGTAGCTTCATCCGATCCGAAGTGCTTCCATTGCACTTTTACCTGGATAACTACTCTTTTGCGGAGTTTTATTTCTCTTCGTTCAAGTATACGTTGCGGCTCGACCAGAAAATCTCTGTCTGGTTCTACCTGAAAAACAAATAATGGTTCCAAGTCAATATACATTAAATCAGTTCAAAACTTCAAGTTAGGATTTTATTCCTATCCTACCTGAATATCTTGCCAATGAATCACATGTTTTTCATCATGAACATATCGCTTCAACAAGGACACATGGAACACATTGTGAACTTGAATGTGGCTGGGTAAATCCAATCGATAAGCTACTGGTCCTACCCTTTCCAGTACTTGGAAAGGTCCACAATATCTGGGAGATAATTTGGCTCAAGAGGTCCACCTCAAGGTACTCCTCTTGGGTTTAATTCTCACGTAAACATGATCTCCTACTACGAATTCATGATAAGACCTTTTCTTATTTGCATAAATATTTTGCCGATCTTGAGCAACCTTCAGATTCTGCCTTATTCTTTTTACTTCAGCTTCCATTTCCACCAACATCTCAGGTCGCAACAACAACTTTGTCTCATGACTGCTCCAATTTATAGCTATATGGCATTGCCTACCATATAATGCCTCGAAGGGAATAATTTTTAGAGATTCCTAATAACTGTTATTATAAGAAAACTCAAGAAGGTGCAAATAATCCTCCCACTTGGTTGGCTGCTGCATCACATACATGCACAGCATATCTTCCAAAATTTGGTTCGCTCGTTCCGTTTGTCTCTCAGTCTGGGGATGATAGGTGGTGCTAAAGTTTATCTGTGTTCCCAGATCTAAAAACAAATTTTTCCAAAATGTGAATGTGAACTTAACATCCCAGTCCGAAATCACGGTTTTTGGAATCCCATGCAACCTGAAAATTTCTTTCATAAATATATCAGCAATCTGTACTGTCTTGTAAGTAGACTGTACAGGTATAAAATGTGTAAATTTGCTTAATCTGTCTACCACTACCATGATTCAATCATTATGTCTTTTTTTTCGCAATAGACCTGTGACGGAGTCTAAGGAGATAACCTCCCACATCCATTCAGGTATGGGTATGGGCTGCAATAGTCCCGTAGGATGTTGGTGCTCCACCTTTATTTGCTGACATTCCAAACATTTGCTTAGATATTCAACAATATGTTTATGCATGCCCGACCAATAATATACCTTTCTTATTGCAGTAAGCATTTTTTGATATCCCGAATGACCAGCGTAATTACTGCAATGAAATTCATTCAATATTAACTCCTTTAGAGTTATGCAATTAGGCACATATATTCTTCCTCGGAAGGTCAGCACCTGATCTTCATTCTTTCCATACTCAGATTTTTTACCTTGCTTCCTATTTTCTTCCATTTGTTGCCATAGAAATTTGTATTCTGGATCTTTCTGTGCCTCTTCTTTTAACTGTTCCAAAAATTGGATTTCTAGCTGATTATAGTATAACACATAAATATCATGTAACTTTCTTCTCAACGCATCTGCTACTCGATTTTCCTTTCCCTTTACATGTTGAATGTCCATATCAAATTCACTTAGAAAGGCATTCCATCTTGCTTGCCTGGAATTTAAATCTGCTTGCTTAAAATAATTAGTCAAGCTACTATGGTCTGTTTTAAGTACAGACCTCTTACCCAGAAAGTAATGCCTCCACACTCGGAGAGCATGTACCACTACTGTAAGCTCCAAATCATAAGCATAATATTTATGTTCATGTTCCTTTAGTTTTCTAGACTCGTATGCTACCACTTTACCTTCCTGGGTTAAGATTGCTCCAACACCTTCTTTACGTGCATCAGTACAAACTTCATAATATTTATTAGGGTCAGCTACCCTCAAAACCGGTGCTGTAGTTAGAAGTTGTTTCAGCTTTTCAAAGATGTTATGACACTCATTTGTCCATTTGAAAAGCTTTCCCTTCTTCTGAAAATATGTAATAGGAAAAGCAATTTTAGGAAATCCTTCTATAAATATTCTATAATAACCAGCTAATCCCATAAACGATCTAATGTTGGCCACATTCTAGGGTACTCGCCATTCCATAATAGTTTTGATCTTTTCCAGATCAACAACGATTCCTTCAGCTGATATGATATGTCCTAGAGATTGGATTTCTGTTTTAAAGAAATCGCATTTACTGAACTTAGCATTTAGTTGATGCTTTCTTAGCATCTCCAAGACTATTCTCAAATGCTCTTTATGTTCCTCCAAACTTTTAGAATATATTAGAATATTATATATGAAAATAAGTACAAATTTATCCAAGAATGGATGAAAGATGCCATGCATTAACCTCATAAAGGTTGCTGGTGCATTCGTCAATCCAAAGGGTAGCACCACGAATTCATAGTGCCCATAATGAGTGAAAAATGTTGTCTTACAAATGTCTTCATCTTTAATTCGAATTTGATGATATTTGGATCTTAATTCTATCTTGGAAAACACCTTATCCCCTCTTACTTGATCGAACAAATCATCGATTCTTGGTAGGGGGTATTTATTCTTGACAGTTAGCTTATTAAGCTGCTTTTACTCCATGCACATACATAAGGTTCTGTCTTTCTTTTTAACAAATAGGACTAGTGCTTCCCATGGAGACACACGGACGAATATAGCCTTTGTCTAGTAGTTCTTGTAGCTGCATTTTCAGTTCAGTTAGTTCTGGCACGCTCATTCTATAAGGATCTCTTGACACTGGGGAGGCTCCTAGGAACAACTCTATGGTGAAGTCAATATCCCTCTTAGGTGGTAAAACAAGAATGTTTTCTAGAAAAACATCCAGAAATTCCTGTACTACAGGGATATCCTCCATTATTGGTGACTTTTCCTTGGAGTCTGTGTACCCCACTTGAATTATGTATAGCTGGCATCCTTTTCTGATACACTTACCCATTTGAGATGTTGTGATTGGACATAATTGTACTGGCTTTTTAATTCCTTGAATCTCTTTTCGTGTGCCATCTCGCATTCTATAGTAAATGATCTTTTCTTTACAATCCACTAAAGTCCAGTGTTTTTCTAACCAATCCATGCCCAATAACACATTATAAGATCCCAAGGGTAGAATATTTAAATCTACTTGTAACTGTTGTTCTACCACTTCCAATGTACAATTAGGAATCTTTGTAGTTACCTTTCATTTTTCCCCAGTAGCTAGCTGTACTAACCAGGAATTCTTAAATTTATGTTCTTTTAATTTGCACTTTTCCACTAATTTGGGGCTTGCATAACTCAAACTTGCTCCAGGATCTACCAAAATTGAAACAAGTTTAGTTAGTAAAGTACCTTCTAATTCAAACATTATGGGCTGATAATCAACCTACCGGTCTTCCAAAGCTTCATTGATGCAAGGTATGTTACATGCCACATCCCCCACGGTAGATGCTTCCTACATATTTTCCATAGTATCATTTCTAGTTCTTTGTGGACAGTTTTTATAATAATGAGCCTCCCCATAGCCCCAACACTGTAGAGGAGGTTTAGTAATCTGTCCCTACTCTGGCTTACTAGATGCTTCTGTGGGATTTTCTTCCACTAGCCATTTGGTTCTTTGATGATTTCTACCAAATTGCTTACTAATAGAATTATGCATTACGCCTTTAAAGTTGCCACTTTTACTACTTTTGAAATTGGAATTACTTTTCTGAATTTTCTTTGGCTGCCAGCTTTTTCCTCCTTCACACTTGGCCTTGGACTGCTAATAGCACATTTGTTCTTTACGAATGGCTTCATCCATGGTCTGAGGATTAAAAAATTCTATACGTTCCCTTATATGAGTCGGTAGGCTACTCAGGAACCTCTGTACCTTGGCCTTTTCCTCTCGGAGATAAGGGACATAACGTAACAGGGAAGTGAATTTAGTGACATAATCATCCATGGTCATTTTCCCAACCGTAGATCATGAAATTCCTTAGTTTTGTCATCATAAAATCTTTCTGTCAAGTACTTGTCTTTAAAATACTACTGAAACAATTCCCAAGTAATGTCCTGTTCATCAATGCTGCGTACATTTTTCACTTCTTCCCACCATAGGGTGGCCTTTTCTCGTAACTGGTATATAGCCAATCTGGCCTTCAAATTACTATTATATTCATATACCTGAAAGTACTTATTCATATTAATTAACCAGGCTTCTGCCACCTCCTCTGCCTCACCATCAAATGTTGGTGGTTTAATTTTGCGGAATTCTCCCTGCAGTTCTACTTTTTGTCTCTTAATATCTTGTTGGTCAGAAAGATTGCCTAACTCTGCCTCATTGTAATTCTTATTTTTTTCTTCTCAGAGAGGGACTCTTTTCAACTCTGTCTGTGATATTAATTCTCATTTTTTGTTCATCATCTACTGGTAAGCTTCTTTCAGCACTTGGATGATCCATCTCCTGATTTTTTTTGTTTGATAAACTCTTTAATATTTTCTCCTGGTATTCTAACAGTCACTCATTATCCTTCCGGACTCTTATCATTTCCTCCTGCAATTGCTGCACAGTATTCAACAAGAAACTAGTTTGGTGCTGATGTTCTTCAAGCAATCGACTGGTCTTTCAATGTTGTTCTACACTTAACTAAACCCACATTTCTAGGTTCATGACCGTTGGTGCTTGAATTTCCCTAGCCCCTTGATGCAATTGTGATGCTATAGCTCCTCTCATTATCTATTTCTCTCTCTCTCTCTGTGCATTATTCACATACACAGCTTCATCGTTAGTCGACCCTTAGGGTCCCAATGTGGTAACGCCACTCTGATACCACTTGTCACATTCTGATACTAAGAAAATAAAAATACAACAGTAAAAAAAAAAATTAATGGCCTTACCATGTATATATATTAATGCTAAGGGTAGATTTACCATTCATAACATAATAATAACATTGCGCACTTAATTTTACTGATGATACTTTATAAACATAGGTTCATTCATTAGCTATAATTATCGTATTAAAATGGAAAATGGCAGCATTGATATTACAACTGTTGGATTTTTATACAAAACTTACAAATTTTATTTCTAAGTGTTTAACCTAGGTTATCTTCATGTTTCGGTTATGGTGGAAATCCACTTGGCATAAGACATTTAAGTATACAGAGCTGGTTGTCAACTCCACTTGACTCAGTTGTACTGCGTATTTAATTTTTATGGGACAAATCCCATATCCCTTAAGATTTCTTCAGGATTTGTTGCGAGAGTATTTTTGAATCCATCAACTCATATCTGATGGTCTTTTAGTGCATTTGGTTGGGTAGGAGTTCCAGTTCGGAGCTCCATTTCACCGAAACCCTATGGTTTCTCTGTCTCTGTTGGCATAAATTTGCTTGCTCTTTTTCTTGGCTCTCCTTGTGGGAGTTTTCTTGAACATGGCTCGATTCATTTCTACTGCTAATAGTAAGGATGCCCACCGATTTAATTCGTAGATTTTAATTTATGATCATGCCCCAGCTGCAGAGGGTTTAGGCGTCTTTACCCTGTTGGAATGCTTACCGGAATATGTTTTCAGGTAAGGCACGACTATGTTTATAATTTGTTGTTACGTTTTATATCGTTGCTTGGCTCTATTGCAGAGTTTTCACATGTTTTTGTTTGATAATATTAGAGAGGTATTCGTTTTCCTATCTCTATTTAGGAAGTATATGTATATGGTAAACCATAGTTCTGGGAGGCTTATTTCCACATTTTCTTTAATGTTCACAGGCCTTGGCAGTCGAGGCTCCTCCATTTTTTTAGGTAAATACCCTAGCCGGCATTTACATTCTATGAGGGTTTCTGTTTTCACATTTTTGTTAACTTCATATGCGCTTACCCTCATTTCTTGATTTTTTAAAACCTTTGCAGGTTTGTCGCATAACATTTGCAGTTTGATTTTGTTTACATGCATCACAGCCGTGATTTGTTTCCTCATACTCCGATGATACACAGGTACCCTAATTCCAATGGGAGCCGAAACCCTTGGTTCCAGTCTCACGCTTTCCCCAGATTTCTATGGCTGGGCCATTTCATTTCATTTGTTTTTCTCTGATAATGAGATTTAAAAGTCCTCGAAATTTGTAATGATTAGTTCCTGTTGTGCTTGATTCACCCTGAACTCGATTCTGAGACATATCTGAAGTATCAATCCCTAAGATTTATTACAAGTTACATATAGATGAAAAAGGGTTTAAATTAGTAGTATTATTAACATTCTCAAGAACATTCTTACTTGGTTTGCAGAGTTAAATATAATACATTTTAGTCTGGTTCTTGTTTTCCACAATACATTTGTATATTCATCCAGATATGAAAATGTTTGGTTTCCCTTGCAATGGTATTAATAGTAGAAATTTTACCTCCTGCATGTATGAATTTCAAGTATGTGTTCCTGGGTTAGAAAATCTTTCTTATGTCTTGTACATTTCTCAAAGAATATTTTTTGTTAATAGTAATAACTGTTACTAAATATTCTTTTATTATTACCTGGTAATGTAATAAGGTTTTCTATGGAACTTTCATAATGTTTCTCGTTTCTCTGTAGTAGAGTTGCATACAGTTATTTAACTTCCGCCGAAGTTCTATTTCTCTATTTATAATTTTCTTTAATAACGTACTTAATCGGTGACCGGACCATCATTACGAAAGTCCGTGTATAGAAACCCTGGTTATAAAGAACAATTGGTCTAGGGTAGGGTTTCACCCCAACTTCGGAACACAAGTTCTAGTTTCCTGTTGTCTGAGATGATACATTTTCTAAATGTTAAGAACTCATATATTATGATACAGTACATGTTGTATTCAACTATTTATTATCATAGTTACAATTTCTTTCCTAATTCGTTCTTAACTGCATTTGCATAAGTTTTGTTTTTACCTGCAATGTAAAATACTATTTGTTTTCTTTAAAATCCAAAGAATCCCACTGTATTCTTCATAGGGTTTGATATATTTTGTAGTATAAACATTTAACTGTATCTTTCAACAGTAGTTCTCTCTTTTCCTTTACACAAAAATATAATCTACCATTTTACAGAGGTTTAGTATTCAACTCGTACCATAATTTTTGAGAATAGTAATCTATTACAGTCAATATTTCCATATTAATACAAATATCACAGCATACTAAAAAGTATTTGTACTTATCTGGAATTTATTCTTTCAAGCTGTGGTCCTCCCAACAATCAAGGGAGGCTATTACGTCCTCCACTTGCCCCCTAGCTCCAGAATATGGACGGTGTCCCAGGTTAACAGTGGATTTATTTCACATTCTGTTGTGACAACAACTTAGGTTGATTTGGGAATGTTTCTTTTTTTCTAAGCGGGGAGAGGGAAGGACAAGAAAACTCTTTTATGATTAGTTTTCTCATGCTTTTATACATATCAATATAAATCTATCTTAATTACTGATTTAATAAACCCAGAAAGGGATCAAATCTCTTTTAGAGTGAAGAACTATAAAAAAAGGTTTGCAAATATTTGATCTCTTCCCTTGATAAATTAATGGTTTATATGTATATGTATATGTATATGTATATGTATATGTATATGTATATGTATATGTATATATACATATATATATATATATATATATATATATATATATATATATATATATATATATATATATAGAGGATGGTTGAGCATAAATAATTGTTGTTATCTCTCCTATGTGACTATCATCTGAAATATGTAAATATTTTATTTATGATTCACATTATACACATTAAAATGTTAATGCATGCTCCAATCATATTTTAAAGTAGAAAACATATCTTGATAGCACTCTTTATTTCTCTCTCTCACTTTTTTTGTAAGTTAGAAAACATATATCCATAGCTATTACTCTCTCTCTATTACGTTAGAATGCATTGCATTATGGAAAACTAGTTAGCCCATAACTATTGTAGCTAGGTCCATCTTACCATGTGACAGAAACCATATGGATCCTTTCCTAATTTTCATTTTTTATTTGTGATGTTTCTACATCTACTTTTTAGGGTTCTCCTTACTTTCTTGGCTACGGATTATGATATTTTTAAAGGTTATGATATTTTTTCCAAAATTAATTTATATAATGATTTCATGTTGACAAATATTTTTTTTTAATTTGATTTGTAAAATTAGATTATCTAAAAAAAATTAATGTAATTTTAATTATCTAAAAAATTGAGATGAATTTGAATTTTATTTTAATTATAGATTGAAGATACATATAAAAAAATGAAATAAAATCAATTCCATAATCAGTTCTTTATTTAAATTCATATTTAAAATTAAAATTAAATTATTCTATCATTTAGTGTCTAAAATATAAAAATTATTAACACCATAAATCAAATTTTTATAAGATACAATATATTTCATGCATTACATATTATTTTATTAAATAAAATTCTTTATTTAAATTCATATTTAAAATTAAAATTATATTATTTTATGGTTTAGTATCTAAAATTTAAAAAACTGTTACAAACCAGCATCATTTAGTATCTAAAATATAACAAATGTTACTAACACCCTTCCGTCATGCAGATAAAACTTCAATATGCAAACTATCAACCACACACTAAACTAGGAATATATATAGTTCTAGCTGCCTCCTATGATGTAGGAACAGACTCCTTATATAGAGAGTTACAACCACAGATAAGTAGGAATTACATATTCCAACACCCTCCCTTAATGACTACTTGTCATGATATCAATTCACAAAATCTAGTTGTGGTCAATCGTAACAAAAGATGTGTCTGTGACTCAGATCCACCACCAACGGGAAAATCCCATGTCCATAACCACCAACAAATGTGTCTCTGACTCAAATCCACCACAAACGAGTGAATCTCATGTGTAGAACTGGCAACAATTTCTGCGACTCAGATCCACCACCAACAAGAAAATCCCATGTGTAGAACTACCAAAAGAGAGATCAGCGCCTTTCTAAGCCAAATATCCATGCCCAAATAACAGTCCCTAAGAGTCACGTTGATCTCCAAATATTCACAAACTAAATCATTCATTAGCAATATATACTGCACTCCATATGGAATTGTACATCAAATCACAAGCACGCTTCAATCCACACGCACTCCTCTGCGCACTTAGATCTTCTCTGTGCACTAGGATTGACAACTCGTAGGTATGAATGGACAAGCAAAACTAAAACAATATGAATATAGTGATTTATATTCCTATGCCCAGGAAGGGCCAAAGGCCCTTACGGGATGTGATACCAAGATAAAACTCAGTATGAAAACTATATTATTAATCAAAGATATTACACACATTTATACATGAATTAGTCTCAATATAGGAAATCTATCTTGGACACACAATAATGTGGTTGAGAGAATATCTCAACCACACACTAAACTAGGAATATATATAGTTCTAGTTACCTCCTATGATGTAGGAACATAATCCTTATATAGAGAGTTACAAACTCAAACATGTAGGAATTACATATTCCAACACATGCAAACCCCATAAATCAATTTATAAAAGCTTCAATAAGTTTCATGCATTATATATTATTTTACAAAATACAATTAGTGTGTGGAATATTGGTTAAATCATATCCACATGATTTCATTTGTTAATTGATAATTTTCATAGTAAATTAACAATTATATTAGGTAAATGTGAAAAGGTATAATGTTTGAATTCATCGTTGATTTTTGATTTAAAATATTTCTGAAATCTAGAATCGAAATATATTTGGTATTATTACTCTTGTTTTTATATTCCCACATATCGCTTATAAGATGTTGTCACATTATTTTAGTAAGAGGGATGGATTTGGAAAACTGATATTTTCAATGAATCAATAATTTGAATATTAAGTCACTTCTATTAGCATCCAAAAAAGACATATTGTTACTAACATCATTCAATCATGCAAAAATCAAAGTTGAATTAACGTGAATTTATATGAGTGGAAATAAGTTACATCCATTACATATCATTTCAATGAATACCATTTTTGTTTATTTATTTAAGACTAAATTGTATTTAAATTATCTCATTGTTTTTTTTTCATAGAGATTTAATTTTTTTTTTAGGAAAATAAATTTGCATATGCCTCTCATACCATGATATGGAAACATTTACTTTCTTGGAAGAGGGAGGAAGCAAGGAAAATAAACTTCTTTGATGATTAGATTTGCCATTCCTTTATACATATCAACATAAATTTATCTTAAGCCCCCAAAGGGATCAAATCTCTTTTAGAATGCAAATATTCCCATGTGAAGGAAACCATATGGCCTCCCATAATGTCTTGAAAAGAGTGTGCCATAAAAAAAAATAGAGGAAGACCAAAATAATAAAAACAACAATGGGATCCCTTCCTGATTCTCATTTGTAATTTTTGTTGTATCAAGAGCTACTTGTTATGGTTTTCCTTTCTCTCCTTTAGTGATTCTCATTTGTGATTCGTGTTGTGTTGAGAGCTACTTGTTAGGGTTCTCCTTTCCTTCCTTTCACTAGGGAGGACACTACCAATCCACTAAGATGAGTGAAATGATGAGCATTGTTATAATGGTTTACTAAAATTAGCATTTCTCATTATGTTAACATCTTCCTCTTATTAAAAGTAATCATTTTTTTCTACTTTCAGTCACTTATTTTATTTGGACATTGAAATATTTTATAATGGTTTACATACATACATATATATATCATTGCTCATCATGTTAACATCTCCCTCATAAATATAATTGTTGCATTGTCTGTTAATGTTGCATGTTTCCACAACTTATATTTCAATTAGACGTTCCCATGTGTATTGATGCGATGGTAAGTATGGAGGTGTATTACGCATACTTTAAGCACTAGCTAAACTTGACATAAATGTAGTACCACAAAAATTTGAAAGTGATGAGCCATTTATACATGTGAAAATAAGTGTTAACCAGCCTAGATCCATGTTAAATGGCCCAGAGGAATAAAAAAGCATTAACCAACCTGGATCATGTTAACAAGGACCGAAGTGATCAAATATCTAGAGGTATAAACTTTTCCTCCAGTTTTTCACTAAAAAAGGATAAAAAAAAAATATTTTCTCTGAGATAAATGTGATCCCTCACTTCCCTTGAAAGATCCAAAGTTAAGATGAATCTAGACTACTCAATATTACATTATGTGTAATTCATTTTACAATTGTAAACAAGATTCTGATAAAATATTTGCAGGATTTTTTCAAAATCTTTACCGGATTCTGGGCCATTTCGCTGCTTTTTTAGACTAGGCGATTATGAACATTTTCACTAAGTTAAATTACATTAAAATTAAAATTAAAATTAAAATAAATTAAATAAAAATATTAATATAATGTAATGTAAACATTTCAACTAGATCAAAACAAAATAAAAATATCCCTATAGAAATAAAATAAAAATAAAAATGATTGATGGTATTGACCCATGATATTCATGCAAAATCTATCCTATTTAAAAGGGAAAAGTAAACCAACCTAGATCCATCTTAACTCTAAATATACCAAGCGCTATCAAGAGTTAAGATGGATCTATAGTGGTGTAGATTAAATATTCAAATATCTAATGAAAATGAAGCAAAAGTTTTCATACTTGTTAAATATAGAATATACAATAGATATAAGGATGCCAATGTTCTTATACATCAACATTGTCATGACCTCACAATAGTGGTGACTTCCAACCACATGCAAGCATGACAAGACACCAAATAACTTTTTATTTTCACCATTATTCAAGTTTACAACAACACTTAGTTTTCAAGTTTTCACTCATTTCTTAATTATGCAACAGAAATGAATTCATTAAGTTCACTTATATTATTTACAATTTTACATAACATGTGTAACATCATCAAATAACAATAACAACAATGTACACACATTCATGAAGCAAGGTGGTAACTAGCCAAATAAGTCTGCCCCAAATATTAACTTCTGTAAATATTTTACAAAATTTTACAAATCTTACACAATTTTGCATCCTATCATACAGGCTTGCCATATCCTTGCCAAACCCTATATCCTTTAGAACATGTCGTGCCCGTTCTACAGCAACGGCCCTTCAACTAATCATTCAACCCATGCCCAAATTATGTAGCTCACCCGCTTTGTGTAGCCTCGGTTGTGCAACTCAGTCATGTCATGAAGACTAACCAGGTAGTCCACCTCACCCATGTCATGCATAACACCTGGGTCGTGCACCTAACTCATTTGACATAGCAATTCCATTTGATAAACCTATTCACAAAAACGTGTTTCAAAAAATTGTTCATGAAAGCGCGTGCAGAAAAGTCGTTCAAGATTTTCATTCGGCCCGCCTGCGCGAGCACATGCCCTGCGGTTCACCCAATCTACCTGAATGCATCAGATTCATTTCCTTTGTTTTCCTTCGCTCTACACTTATGTGTTATGTGAACAACAAATGGATTGGTTCATTTCAACGAGTCCCCTTCATTCAATATATACACTTTCTTTCCCAGTCAATTTACTAAATGACGTGTCTTTTCACTTCAACCGTCTGACCCGACCCATTTTCTCCACCTAACCGACCTGGCCTATGTGACTCGTTTCATTTAGTCCACCCAACCCGTTTGACTGGTTTCTTTCAACTGAGCTGAGCTATGTGACTTGTTTCGTTCATCTGTGACTTGTATTCTTTACAATTTTCTGGCATCACCCCCAGAAGGTAATCCGGAGGAGAATGGAAATGGAGTTGTTTCTTAAAGCTCTAGAGAAGAAACTTTGGACCAATATTCCACGGGCGAATTTACAGAATCAACATGACTCCATTCTTCAGCGAGAGAGACCATGCAAAACATGAGGCTAAAACCGTTCAAAAAATGAGGCTAAAGAAGGATAATAATAATATCTTCACACTGGTCAAAGGCAAATTTTCGAAAATGGTCGCCGCCATTTTCAAGATCCTAATGTACCCAAGAATCACAGAGTCACCTTTGCTTACGAAGGATAGATAGATCACTGTAAGTTGTTTGATTTTTTTGGATTGCTTTTGTGTATATTTATGTTTTCAAAACATTTTTCTTAAGAGTGACAAAAATAGAATATTGATTCATAATAGGCATTATCCATTTATATTATACACAAGTGTTAGTTAGATTGTTCTTTTTTAATGGTTTACCAAATGATCTTTTGTCTGTATTTGAATATATAGTGTTTCAAGTGGAGGATAACTTTTTCTTACGCTATTTAGGTAATCTATGTTTTTTATTGTTTTCAATTATATCCGAAGTATCTGTGCTACTATATGAAGGTTTACATTGGCTTTCTAGCAAAGGACTGTATGAAAGCATAGATTGGGTTTCTAACAACATTGCAAACAAAGGGAGGAGCAGTGAAAATAAGATTATTTAATACTTTCATATTTGGAAATTTCTAATCTATAATTTTTCATTGCGGTCGTAACGCGAAGCATAATAATGATGTGATGCCTTTGATAATGGATTGGATTTCAAAACTTTTGAGTATTTTTTAGATAATTTCTATATGCTATTGCAGATTAGAAAATATTGTTACTGAAATTTGTTTTGCAGATTCTTAAATACTTTTAGTGAAATTTCAAAAGTTTTTTTTGAAATGTGAATTTTTCCAAATAGTATTTTTGAAAGTTTTAATTTATTTTCATGTGCTCTTTTTATTTTTATTTTATGTATGCTTTGTTTTTATTTTATGTATGCTTTGTAGATTAAAAAATATTTTCACTATAAATTTAAGAATTTTCTTTTTACATTTTGACATTTGTGTTTAGGTAGATTAAAATTAAAATATATAATGGAAATGAAGCAAGATTGATATTTGAAAAATATAATGGCAATGAAGCAAGTGTTTTTTGAGTCAAGAGGGCTTTACATTTTAGGTGCTCTACATCTTAGTATTAGGGAGATGTGTAAGAGTTAAGATGTAATGCAAAAATATTGCAGATCAACAATGTTTTACTTTAATTTGATTTTATAACATTTTTTAAATTGAATGTTACAAGAGAAAGGAATTAGAGAGATGTTGTGGTTTAAAAAACTATTTTGTAACCATATTTAATTTTAATTAATCAAAACATGAAAACATAATTCTTACCGTACAACAAGATTTTGAACCATGTATATTCACCTACATTTTTACTATGGATATTATTAACTTGCAAATATATTTTTTACAATATCAAGGGCCAATATCATAGCTTATTAATACCACATGTCCAAAAATCATAGCTCATTTCAAAATCAAAATATTTTATGTATATCTTATTTTATTTTTATCTTATATCTTTGAAATAAAATAAAATAAAATTTAAATTAAAAATAAAATAAAAAATAAAGAATTATAATCATCAATGCAACATTTTGACTAGATCAAATTGCACAAAACTAAAAATTAAAAGAAAATAAAAGTTATTAAACAATATTATTAACATTTTCACTAATTCAAATTATATTAAAATTAAAATAAATTAAATAATAAAAAATGATATAATGTAATGTAAACATTTTAACTAGATCAAAATAAAACAAAATAAATAAAACAACCCTATAAAAATAAAATAAAAATAAAAATAAAAAAGCCCATGGTATTGACCCACAATATTCATGCGGAATATTTCTTATTTAAAAGGGAAAAATAAACCAACCTAGATCCATCTTAAATCTGAATCTACCAAGTGCCTAGACGGACCAAATATCTTGATATACAACCCTCTTTTAGAGTGGAAAGAGATTTGATCCCTCTTGGTGCTTATTCAGAGTTAAGATGGATGTAGGCTGGTGTAGATAAAATATTCAAATATCTAATGGAAATGAAGCAAAAGTTTCCATACTAGTTAAATATAGAATTTACAATGAGTATAAGGATGCCCATGTTCTTATACATCAACATTGTCACGACCCCATGCTAGTGGTGAATTCGAACCACACGAGAGCAAGGTGCGCCATCGAATAACTTTTTCTTTTCACCACCATTCAATTTTATGAACTATTCCTAACAACAACACTTAGTCAAATTTCTTAGGTGTTCACTTCTTTCTTAGTTATGCAACATAAATGAATTCATTAAATTCATTTATCTTATTTACAATTTTACTTCATAACATATGCAACAACATCAAATAATAGTAAGAACAATGTACACACATTCATGAAGTGAGGGGGAAACTCCCCAAATAAGTCTGCCCCAAATATAAAATTTTGTAAATATTTTACAAATCTTTACAAATATTACACAATTTTCCATCCTATCATACAGGCATTCCAAATCCTTGCAAAAGCGTATAGCCTTTTGAACACGTCATGCTCATTGTGCAACAATGACCCTTCAACTCATCGTTCAGCCCAGACCCAACTCATGTAGATCACCCGCTATGTGCAACCTAAGTCGTGCAAATCACTCGTGTCATGAAGACTAACCAAGTCGTGCACCTCACCCATGCAACACATAGCACCTGAGTCATGCAGCTCACTCATTTCGCGCAACAAACTTGTTTGATAATACTATTCATAAAAACGTGTTTCAAAAGCTTTTTCATGAAAACGCGTGCATAAAAATTGTTCAATATTTTCGTTCGGCCCGCCCGGGTAGGCACATGCCTTATTGTGCCATCGCATGCCCTGCAATTCACCCAAACTACCTGAATGCCTCAATATCATTTCCTTCATTTGCTTGCGCTCTACACTTGATGTGTTATGAGAAGAAAAAATGGACTGGTGCCTTTGAATGAGTCCCCTTTGTTCAATATATTTACTTGTTTTCCCAATAAATTTACCAAACGATGTGTTTGTTCACTTCACCCTACAAACCCGACCTGTTTTCTCCACCTGACCGACCGGGCCTGTGTGACTCATTTCGTTCAGTCGACCTGGCCCGTTTGACTTATTTCATTCAACTGAGTTGACCTATGAGACTCGTTTCATTCATTAAGTTCACTTATCTTCTTTATAATTTTATAGCATCACCGCATAAGGTAATCCTGGGGAGAATGTAAAGGAGTTGTTTTTTAAAGCTTTAGAGAAGAAACTTTGGGCTACATGCTAGGCAATAAGTCTAAGGCACAAGAGTGTTAATAAAGGTATAATTATTATTTACTCAAACAAGTATTGCATTAATACTTTAGCTATTACAAAGCACTCAGCTATGCTAGTTCTCATCTATGGCCTTATTAATTTATAGTTTATTTATTAAAACATACAATAAAGGGTGCAATGATTATTTAACCCTATGACTATATATTAATAAAAATTATAATATATATATATATATATATATATATATATATATATATATATTCAGTTTATTAAATGATGAAGGTTTAATCAAAGATAGGGACATATCAGCCAAAAATATTAAATTGGTCCCCATTTCTATTAAGAAAGTCATGGTTACTAGGAAGTTTCATTTGGTGAATATTTTTGTACCATTATGTTGTAGAAAATAAAAACTCTCCATTTTGTATTTAATCACAATAAAAATGTTATTAATCATAAAATGACTCAAACCTTGGTATTTACAATGTAAATAGAGAGTGTGTATATATATATGTGTGTGTGTGTGTGTGTGTTGAAAAATATGCAGATAAGGGAGGAAAGGGTGCAAAAAAGACTTGAAATATTCCTTATCTCTGAATCATTATTAGATTAAAATCTCTAAAGTCGGCAGTGGGGTTCGTCAATAAGGGACCAAAACCATATCCCCATAGTGCTAGAAGTAACCCTTTATTAGATAAACCCCCAAACTCTTCAAATTTAAATCAACATTAAGAGGATCCCTTATTTTTGGACGTGAGTAAGGGGAGTTGGAGAAATCATGGCCCATCCTCACAAGAATCTCATCCCCTATAATTCCTTGCAAATATAAAAAGGATGTTGTAATCTTTTGGAACAAAAAGGAAAAGAAGAGAGAAGACATTGACTTTTCGAACTAGAACTTAATCTTTACCATTGTCTTACTGAGGAATGGTAGGGCCATATATCATATCAAGAAAAGGATGCAATAGGTTCCTTAGATAATTCCAAGAGGAAGACATAATTTTACAAAGAAAAAGAATGGATTTGAAAATTGGAGCCTTCTGGTTGAAAGTAAGGAACGAAATTAAAAATGGTTTCCACCAATTTGAAAAAATTGGAAGACCATCAACACAATTAAAGCCATTGGTAGAGTAGATGGGACAAAGGACACACCTTTCAAGGAAATTTCAATAGAAGGGACCCTGCATTTCTATAATTTATTTAAGGTAGACACACTAACACCCATAGATGTCATTATAAACATTGTCAATCACTTTAGTAAATTCATTGATGAAGAATGAAATGATCAATTGATGGTTGAAGTTTCTAAAATGGAACTACTTAGGGTTTTGCACAACATTCAAAATAATAAAATCTAAAAATCAAGAATCGAAATAAATTCAATATTATTACTCTAGTTGTTATATTCCCACCTATTGCTTCTAAGATGTTGTCACATTGTTTTAGTAAGAGGGATGGATTTGGAAAACTAATATTTTCAGTGAATCAATAATTTGAAGTTAGGGTCACTTCCATTAACATCCAAAATTATAGAGATATTGTTACTAACATCCTTCCATTACATATCATTTCAATGAATGGCATTTTGGTTTATTTATTTAAGGCTAAATTGTATTTAAGTTATTTGATTTTTTTTAATAGAGATTTAAAAAAAAAAATATTGAAGGAAAAAAATTTGTTATTTTATTGATTTATGTAACAAAAATACAATTTGCATATGCCTCTCATACCATTATTTGGAAGGGAAGGAAGGACAAGAAACCTCTTTTATGATTAGATTTGTCATGCCTTTATACATATCAATATATATCTCTCTTAATCATTGATCTAGTAAGCCCCCAAAGGGATCAAATCTCTTTTAGAGTGCGAAAATCTAAAAAACGGTTTGCAAAGATTGATTTCTTCTCTTGATAGATTAGTGGTATATATATATATATATATATATATATATATATATATACACACACAACATGTCAACTCTATATTAAAATGAATGAATTACAAATTTTCCTTAAAAAACACATTACTATAATAAGAATTTTCTCTCTCTCTTATATATATATATATATATTAAACAATTGACAATTGGAGTTATCTAGGGTGGCTTAGTATAAATAATTATTGTTATCTCTCCTAACCAGGTTCAATTTGACAAGATGATAAGAAATATTTAAATATTTTATTTATGATTCACACTATACACATTAAAATGTTAATACATGCCCAAACCATATTTGAAAGTAGAACACGTATATCCATAGCTCTCTCTCTCTCTCTCTCTCTCTCTCTCTCTCTCTATATATATATATATATATATATTATAAAAATCATCTCCAAAATTATCTCCAAAATTATTTGCAGCAAAATCAAGAGGCCCAAATCATATTTGAAAGTAGAAAACGTATATCCATAGCTCTCTCTCTCTCTCTCTCTCTCTCTCTCTCTCTCTCTCTCTCTATATATATATATATATATATATATATATATATATATATATATATAAATTGTAAAAATCATCTCCAAAATTATCTCCAAAATTATTTGCAGCAAAATCAAGAGGAGATTATCTTCTACAACCTAGTAAGCCACCCTCAACTTCCAAAATAATCTGGAGAGAGAAAATAAAAAATAAAGGAAAAAATTTATTCAAATGAAACCTATATTGACCAAACTTCGAGATGAAATCAAGCTATTGGACATACTACATAGCCCTCTGATCTTATTGAAATAAATAAACAAGAAATGACATAAAAGGTTTGTATCTACTAGAAAAGGTGGCACCCTTAATGCAATATAGCTACAATTTAAAGTATAGAACAATAATAAAGCTACAACTATGACTAAGATTATAAAAAAAACCAATATATAAATTTCAATAACAACATTAAACCCAATTAATAGTAAACAATTGTATGAAAATCTTTGTTGTTTTTGGTTGAGATTCACAAAAAAATGTGATCATTTATCTGTTAGATATAAGGGGAGAAAAAATATGAACAAGTATAGATTATGGTTTTAACTTACTTCCCACAAAACTAATGGAATTGTGCTTCTTGTGTAGAAAATTTAGAAATTTTTTGATGCGCACAAATATATCAAATGAAAATTGCTCCAAAAAAATGTTCTGTGTTCAAAATTTTTACTATGCTTCAGTTATTTGTTGAATATTTGAAATGAATGAAGAATAAATCACTATGTTTAATATAAATTGAAGTGATTATGTTCCCGTATTTTTTTTAAAGGGAAAAAAATAAACAAATTTTAAAACTCCCCAATGATTGGTCTCCAAAATATCTACAATCCTTTGGGTGTTGTGAAAATGTTTCCAATGCAACAACTTGAAAGCTTGTGAATTTTACACTGCCAACAATATTGTAGGAAAATTAGTGGGAAAGGCCAAGTTAACAAGCATTTTTTATTGAAAATCACCTTCCAAAAACAATGGAAAATGGAGAAAAAACTATAGAATTTGAGATGTATGGACTTTTATGTACTTATTTTATGATATTTTGCATCTATGCTCCACTTAATTTACTTTATTAATTAGGGTGACAGGCCTTTCTTTTGAATGAGTCTATCTGGATTTTTTGTCGACCTTTTTTATTTAAGAGTGACATATGTCCACAATATCTATATATATATTCCCGACATATTTCGATAGTATATATGTATATATGCCTGACATTTGTCCAGATTAATGGCCTAAGTGGTAGAAACTGAACTAAATTGTTTATTCATGTGTGGAATTACCAACAAGTTATTCCATTCCCTCATGCCAAAAATAATGGAATGCTCCAATCCCACTGTTGACGGCTTATATTTTGTTTGGCACCCAACTATTTGGCAATGAGTGGTGGAATTATAGATTAGTTGAGTATAACTCCTCCTCCCGTTGACCATCCTCTAAATATTTGTTAATCTCGATCTCACCCATCAAGAGCTGCATCATATAGTTCTTAATCACGATCTCGATGGTATGGTTGTCCCGGTACTATTTGAACTCTGTCTCCATTCAAATCAAAATAGATAGTTCAAATCACCGATCATCTTCACTTCCTATAAGAAGGTATTGTATTTACCTGATTCAGATTCTTCCCCTATAGTGCTTGGTGGGAGGAGGGGACGCAAGTAAATAAATTTATATCTTATATAAATATATAGATATAAACTATATACGTTCTATGAAATCCATCCTTGGCGATAGAGATTGTTGATACAGGTGAGAGTACCTTACATTACCACACATTTTACTGCAATGAAGACACCAAGGAAACAACCCCACACAACAGCATCAGGGGCAACTGGAATTTTCTCTATGAAGTTTGGAATTTTGTTTTCCATGGTACATTTGTCATTATTACTTTGGTTTTCCACCGTTAACTTGTCAAGCCGTGTGCAGGAAAACCTTGAATACGCCGAGATGGCTCTGCCAAAATTGTTGACACTCCCTCTCTATCACCATCATCGGGGCAAAGTCCTAAACAACAAGGTTTCAAGCAGAACCCTCAAGATTAGGTTAGGGTTTTAATATAAATCAATATTTTGATAATTTGTCTCTCTTTGATCCTCTGAAATCCACCTATTGGGAATAACTTTGTGTGATCATGGCATATAACACTTGCTTTTCTTGGCCAAATTTCAATAAATGCATATAATCCAAAAACACACAGGACCTGTAAAATTCGAACTTATAATATTCACTACCCATTTCAAATTTTTCGGTGGGATTATTATATGGTAGAAGAATATTTGAGTGATGTACTGAATATCTATATTTATCCATAATTATTCAAGATTTTACAGTATATATTGGTTTTTGCTAACATGGAAAGACACTAATGGTTATCCAATTGCATAAACTTTTGTATGACCTTTAATGATCAATAAAATTTTATTCTGATTGAATTATTTATGATTTTGTTCGATGAAACATATAAAAGTCGATAAAAAGCATGCCAGATTACCCACCTACCCTATGATTCGATGAAAACCTAGATTCAAAATTAACATTGACTATCAAATTCATTGTGAAAATTTGGGAGAATGTCGGTACCGAATATTTTCACAGTACAAGAGCTTATCGCCATCGACTAAGAAGGTTATAGATATGAAGTGGTTGAGTCAATACATTTTTCAATAGTGGTTTGGGTTCCAAAATAACCTTAATGTTCTTTAATTGAAACCCGAGCTTGGAAATGATTTTTGGAATGCTCTTCTATAATTTTGAGAAATGATAATGGTTTTGAAATTGGTTCTGAAATGCTACATTAGAAATATGAGTTGCAGATTGAAAACTCACATCAGAGATTATTTTTTGAATGCTCTTCTTTATTTCTTTGTAAGGATCATGGTTTTGAAATTTCTTATGAAATGCTACGTTTAGCATCACTTTACATCATAGTAAAGTGTTGAGCTTTTAATCATGATTTACATAATTTTGACCACATGGGATAGTTTGGTGGTTAGCTTTTACCTTTTGACCACATAAGGTAGTTAGGTAGTTAGCCTTATGCATTCAATTTTTTTAATTGTACTTTATAATTATGATATATGGCCAAATAAATAATTTATTGCTGGAAAGGATTAACATTTCATACATGCTCTCTGAAAATTATGATAAGAAGTTTCAATGAATCAATCTTTATTAGCATCACGAGAAGCATGAAATAATATGTAATGGATGAGAATTGCGTCTATTAACAAAATTTAATTAAAAATATATATATTTTTAGTTACTTTATCATCCAAATTTTGATTCTTATGGATTCATATTTAAACAATAATAAAAGCTTTTTAAAAAGTATTATTGCTATACAAATTAAATAATAATTATAAATTATGTTAAGGAGCTAATTATTATAATAATAATAATATATTTGCTAAATTTTCCGTAAAAAAAAATTAGAAGAATAATATTTAATTTTTTTCTTAAAGTATATTTTATATTTATTATAATATAAAACTTAAATTCTATGATAAAAGTTAGAAAGTTTAAAAAAAAAAAATGAACACAGTACACTATTTTACATAAAACAAAATAATTTATAGCACCACCCAACAATAGTTTTATTTTAAGTTAAAATGCATAAACCTTAAAACAAACATAAATATTTTTTTTTATAGTTTTCAATTAGGGTGTATGTAATAGTTATCTTCAAAGGTGACCTTGCTACTTTTGGAAATGCAAAACATATGGCATACATTTCTACACGTATTTCTCATACAATTTTTCCAAATTAACAAACGTTATGAGGAAATAATACTTACCAATAAAGTGAAAATATATCTTATTGGTGATTTCAAAGTTGTACCTCCACTCGGATCCTACTCACTACAACAAATTTTACTCACTACAACAAAGTTTTTGAGATGACTCTCGACCCAATAGTAGGCTCAGATGCACAAAATATTTTTAAAGTTGGCCACCCTCAAGCCCTCAATAAACTACTACATCCAATGAATTATTTGTCTCTAAACATTCTTCTCTGGAAAGAATTAATGTCTCTAATCTCCCTTTCATCCATTAAATAGAAATGAGATTGAAAGGGGATCTACATGCACATAATTAGTGTATCATCATGACAACTTCTATTTTTCTTTGTCTTAAGTTTTCCTAAACTCAACATTTTTTCTTAAATTACCTCTTTCTTATTTTATTCCTTTTTACATTTTGTTAACTTTACTTATTTTTACAATTTTTATATATTTATTCTGAACATTATTTATCATTTAGTTTATTTTATTATTATTATTATTATCTTTTCTTTATTATTTATTATCTTATGTATTTACTATTATTTTTTTTATTTTTTATTTATTGTTTTATCTACTTATATATTAATATTATTTCCATTATTATTATTATTATTATTATTGATATACTAATATGGGGCATTACAACTTTCTAAAGAATGATGCAATTTCTAATACACAAAAGTTATTAATTTTCATGATGCAATTTCTAATGATGCAATGATGCAATTTCAAAAGAGAGGAAGGCGATCAAAACCATTTGGGTCATTGATAGAGTACATGGGACAAAGTAAACATGCTTCGATTAAATTTGGACCCTATATTCTAGAATCTATTCATGAGACACACACATATACCCATAGATGTTGTTTTAAACATTGCCAATCAATTTCCTAGCTTCATTAACCGAGAATGAAATAATCAACTATTACTTGACGTTTCTGAGGATGAACTACATAGAGTCTTGTACAACATTGAGAGGAATAAAAACTCGACTCCTAATGAGCTTCCTCTGAAATTTTATCATTATTTTTATTAATATACATAATTAATTTAAGCTAATTAATAGTTAATAAATTTTAAATTAGAGAACATTTTCATAAATGTTTACCAAAGTAATTCTTCAAGATCATATGTCATGTAGTATAAAAAACATATTGATCATATTTTAAGTAGATTTTTTATTTCTATGTGAATTTTTTTCCTTTAAAATATATGTTGCCTTTATTTATAAATGAAATTCATCCTTTCCTTAAGAGTTTTGCAATTTAAAAAATAATATTAACCAATAAGACTAGTTCTTCATAAATCAACTCACTATATATGCAAAAGCGAAAAAGGAAAATACTAGGATTTTTCAAAATGTCATAAATCACTTCACTATATATGTAAAAGGAAAATATTAGGAGTTTCCAAAATGTTGAATAAACCATGAGAGAAACATGAATCAAGAGGAAATATCTAGATTATGTAGATGGATTGAGAGGAAATACATGGAGTAGATGTATAAGGATCAAGAGGAAATACATAGAATATTTATGGATCAAATCATAGCAACAATCCATTAATAAATCAAACAAATTTCTAGTCGGCCTGCCAAGTGAAGCCCAAAAGACTCATCTCATTGTCATACAATATATACAAAATACTCTACTGATAGCTTCCTAGAGTAACAATAGGTCCAACTGGGTTACTAAAAATTAAGGTTTCCCTGAGATGTGGAGCAATAAGTGTCTGAGGTCATCGACATGAAATAATTTCCTTCAGGCAGTACCATGTCTAAGCCACCACTGAAATGGAATGCAATCTCAAGGAATTGAATATTGAAATTGCCACACGAGACAAATTTCAACCCAATCCAAATATAGTTTTCATTTCAACTTCAGGATAACCAATTTGAGAAGGAAATTCAGCTGCAATCTGGTTATAGACTGCTTGGAGAAAGTTATTTTAAGTAGTTCCTAAATTTATGATGGTTCGACTATTTATGTTACTATCAAATGTGGATATATTGGAGGGAAACGTCAAGGTTTTTCCACCAACTCTCACTCCTTGTAGGCAAATGTAATAGAATTGGTTGTGTTAGGGTCCCATAATAATAGGGTTCATAAATTTTGAATTGAATTTGATAGTCTTGTAAATATGTACATACCTTGCTTTCTGCAAGTTGTATTCCCATATTTTGAAAAAAATGAAAAATAATAAAAAATAAAAAAGAGGGTAAAAAGTCCTAAAAGAAAAATCAAAGGACTTAGAAAAAGATAGACTCCAAAAAGAAAAAAGAGATAAAATAAGACCTGAAAGTTAGCAAGTACAAATGCCACTACTTTTAATTTTACTGCAAGAATAATGATTATGTGTGGAGTGTCAATAAATGCCATAATCCATGATCAGTTAGACAATTTAATCCTAATTTTTCATGTTTTGAATTTCATGTTTTAGATAGTGAATAAAGATTTGTCAAATAGTTTAAATTTGAAGAAAATTTGTTAGAAATAAAGTTGGGTAGGTAGAAAGCAGTTGAGCAAGCATGTAATAAAACATCAACGGGAAAAACAACTAATTTCCCCTCCCCTATAAGTAGTCAGTATTCTAAGCTATTAGTCAAACAGGCTCAGATCATTTATTTGAATTTTGTTGGGACAGGACCCAAGACTCGATGACTGATTAGTTCAAAATATTGAGTTCTTATGTTAAAACCACATTTCCCAGCATTTACCCTTCATTCATACATCAAAACCCCTTTTTCCTAAGTAAAGACACATTCTTACTTAGTTAAATTGTAACCCTAAAATAATTAACTTCATCCCTTCAAAATCATTCATAAAAACCCTCAAATTACATTTATCCTAAGTATTATTGAAGTAAATAAAAAAATGATCAATTCTTTATTTTATACTTTACTTAGAGATAATATGTGTTTTGTTTCCCTTTTTCATATTAACACTTAACTTATTATAATAAATCCCTAAAATTACACCTACCCATAGATATTATTTCCGCTATATCTAAATAACCCCCAAAAACCCACTATTTTAAAGTTTAGACCATAGTTTATTATCTCCACGTGCATAAAATAAAAAACCTGCCTAAAAACCCTTTTGACTAAACATATCTCTATTGAAATACCCCGCCCCTATAGTTTTTAAACTATTCAAAAGGTTAAAAAACTATATAAATATAATTGTGCCTGCGGATGTATTATTGAAACATTTTTATAAATGTTTTAAATAAAAAATACAGTACATTACACCCACCCCCCGTGCGCGCCTATATTTGTATAAACCAAGGTTTTGGAATCAAATAAATGTCTATTGGTAAAGTTCAAAAACCTTCCGCTCATATAACAGACCCGGCCCCACCTCCCATTTTTGCGCAACTCCCAATCAATTGCGACCGTTTGCATTGATCTCCCAAATCAGACGGCTGACATTTGATATCGCATGGAAAGCTACGTGAAATGGGCTATTTTGAAAATACTTCTCTCCTTTTTGTGCCCTCTTTCTATTCGATAGCATGGGTTTAGCCAAATACAGCTTACCACCCAATAATCGCGCAAGAACCACTCCTGCTTTCTGTCCATTAAATCTCGAAACCGCTCCTCCCGCCTGATGCAACCTGCATTCAATGCTAGATTAATACAAAAAAATGCATAATAAACCTTTGTAAATGTATTTCATTCATCTATTTTCTTGTGCTTTAAACCTAAACCCTCTACACAGCCTCCCTGATTGTAAAATGCATTTTTTTAAGCCATCCTTTGCCATTTCTGCTCTCGAAACCTGCAAGATTTACCCAATAAAACTTTGAAGGCTGCTAAGGAATAGCACATTTCTCCAAACAATTCACTGAAGCCATTAACTCAGCTTGAACTTCAGAAACCATTACGAAGATCAAATACCTGCATTACAATAGGTATTTTTCTAAAAAAATTGAACCTGCAATCAATTTAAAGACCTTTTAAAGAAAAAACAGTCCCAGAGTTTTAGAAATTAATTAATAAACTACCAAAAAGTCCCAAAAACAAGCCAAACTATGGCAATTTTTTCCTAGGCACCCTTTCTCGGTGGTGCACTATTTTGAATAAACTGGTGAGTTTTCACAGTTTAAATATCTATTTCAAACTTTGAAATAAGCCAAAAAATCTCTTCAGGTACCCTGAAGCCCTATTTCTCATTCAAGTACTCAGGAAACCCTTGTTTTCTGTTTTAAACCAGTTATAAAGCCTCTAAACCACTTTGACAAGCCTTATTGGACAAAAAGCCCAAAGAAAAGCTATACTTGGCCAAATTTGTCCAATAAACCCTCTGCTAAAGTAAATTGCTTCTGCAAACTGAATAAACTTGCAAAGGTAGCCTCAAATGCCTAAGAAGCAAAACACAAGCAAGCCTGAAGGTTCCAAAATACCTAAGTCTACCCCTGCCACCACTTCAAGTACTGCTATTGTTGTAAATCCTCTTCAGATACCTATTATTGATATTGAACATATCCCACTAGCTGATGCTGATTACAAGATAACAGATCCCATTGTTGAGTTTAACCTGCTATATATCCATAACTAGTGCTATGAAAATTCATTATACAATGAAGAAGAAATCCATATTTGGGAATCCCATTTTCCCAAATATGTTGTCCCATTAACTCACCCATGTCAGGAGATTATTAGATTGTGTTAGTAGTATTATATTCCTGAACAAAGAGCCATTGTAAATGCGAAAAAGGAAGTGCTTTTTACCATCACTGTAGAGTCAATTAACTAGATGTTACAACTTCATCCTCACCCCCAAGAAGTCCCTTTATCCATAGAGGCCCTCACCAACTTATATATTAGCCTAGATTTTCCCAAAAGGTTCATGATTTTTCAAACTTTTATGCCTCTGCATGTAGAAATTCCTAAGCTAAATCTCCCATATTCTACTAATAAATTCCTTGAAGGTTCAAGAAATGTGATTTACATGATTTCCTTCATCCTCGGACATTTTACTGATGAACACACTGATGAGTCCATCTGGGGATTCTTATCCACCTTTTCTCCAGGTCAACCACCCTCAGTAATTTTTAATTATGATAGTTTCATTGCTGATAGTATTCATTATCAATTGACCAATTTGCAACTTGGGGGAGTGTTTAGATATACATCCTACCTTTTCCATATGTTTTTACACTTCCAATCAGATAAATTTCGAGTTAATATTCAAAATATTGACATAGAGGTAAATCCTCTATCTGTCATTTTTTGGACATCCTTGCTCAGGAAAGAATGTACAGAGTTCTCTTATTCAGAATTTTTAGAGTTATTTTTTCATCCAGTGATCACAATGTCGACCAAAACAGAGCAACCTAGAATAAATTAAGAAATGATAAAAATATTGTAGCTATCAGAGCAGAGTAAAGTTGGTGACTGGTATTTGTATAATAAATATATTGAAATCAGAGTTTTTAGGTCAAAATTGTTACCTTACAAGTTACCAAAACATCCTTCAATGAGGATATTTTCCTTGGAGTATATTAGGCATATTATAAACTCTGATTCCATAAATTTCATGGCAGTTAAGAAGAAGACACAATTGAAACTCAAAAATCAAATAGGGCCATTCGTATGCAATCACAGGGATGCAGAGAAAGAAGCAACAAATTAGTTATTGGAAAATAAATTTGAAGAAAGTTTCCCTTGGAACTATGATCCACAAGGGATCTTGAGTAAGCTAAGGGTTAAATGCAAGTTAACACCTTTCATCCATGAAGCTAAACTAGAAATAGAAAATTTTGCAAATCAGATTGAGTGGACTGAAAGCACTTTAACAGATGTAGTGAACAAATGTAATACTAGTCAAACCTCAGAGACTGCAAATTAGCCAGAGAAGTCCACCAAAATAAGAACGAAAGAAGGAGCCTATGTTGCAGAGACTACAACTGAAACCAATTTCAAGCTCATATATAACAAAAGGCCCAAATTAGATTTAGCAGGTAAAGGAAAAGTGACAATAGATGTGGAAGAAACAACCTTTAAGTAGCAATACAAATTTACCGAAGAAACATTTTGCTGCTGTGATTATCAGTGAGCGAAATCAGAATGAAGAAATCAATAATGAAGATATAGAGTTGATGGAAAGACAACAAAGTATGGAAGCTTCTTCCTCACAGACAGTTGAGGAAAAGGATTTGGATATCAAAGAGAAATATAAACAAATCAAACTGAAGTATGAAGAAATCAAAACTGAAATATATTCTCAGTTCTTGAAACAAAATCCAAGTAATCAAAACATATTTCTTTCAGCCTTTGATTACTCAAGTAAAAAATAGATTATGTCAGTATTACAGCCCACAGTATCAGTGCCAAAAACAGTGTCAGACTATAAGAAATTTTATCTAGAAGTAGATACAGACAGTATCCATGAATTAGATCAAATAGATATTCACAGGAAAATCTCAGAGATGTTGTATTCCACAGTTACAACAAAATCTATGAGTTCTCAAAAGCTCCAAAACACCATCTCCAACATGCAAGATTAGATGAAGATGGAAAAAGCCTCATTGTATGCCAAGGATGTAAGGATAAAATCCTTAGAAGAACTAGTGTTACAGGTGGGATATGGTCTTGTTAATATCAAAGCAGCTGAATTATTGATAAAAAAATAAAAATGAACATATAGTAGCTTTGAGGAAACAGCTCAAACTTCCTCAAAGTGAGCATCCTCAAGCAAAAGAAGCCATCTAGGAACAAAATTAAAAAGATGAAATGATGAATTTAATTCTTCAGTTGAGAGCCCAGATAAAAGAGTTGTAAATACAAATGGAAAAGCTTGTCCAAGAAAAGGAAACAGTGAAAGAGCCAGAAATTCCTACAGTCATTCTAGTTATCACTACAGTAGTGCCTTCAACTTTAGGTGAAAAGTTGGCACCCAAAGAGCCACTGGCCACTGCAATGCCAGTGACTTCTTCCACAACCTCAGCTACTGAATCCTCTACAATAGCAGTGCAACCTACAGATGAAGCCAACCAACTAGTGAAAGCAATGGAAGAGATGTATTTAAAGACAAATGAGATAAATAGGTTGACAAAAATGGTAGAAAATCTTGAGAATTCAAATAAATTGGCTCAGATAAATGCAAATACCCATGAAAAAAAGGCCATCAGACTAAGTGAACATCTCAAGAAACTGCAAAATGAGTCAAATTTAACTGAACAAATATCATATATCAAAAACTACATTTGGAACAAGGTAATTGAAGCCATCCATGATGTTTGGCCTTCAATTCAAGTTATTTTTGAGTAAAGGGAGTTACTACTAGCAGCCCAAGCAGAAATTCAAAAGACTCAAAGTGAGTTGGCTGACAAACCAGACCAAGCTATAAGGCTAACAAATTTCCTTAATAGAAAAAATAGACGTAAGTTTGAAGAGCTCAAAATAACAGATAAAACTGCAACTATCCTAGAAATTAGGAAAGTCACAACAAACAGAAATTTTATGAGGCAACTTGAAGAAAAATGTGAAGGTATGAATACTGCCATAACTAGATTTATGGTTAAGTTCACAAGTCTGAGACAAAAAGGAATTCCTCATATCATGGTCGTTAATGATAAACTGATGCCTCAAAATGACTATGATAAGAAGATTAGAGAGTTTGAAAAAGAACAGGTAAATAAGCCACAAGGACAAGGCATTCAAATAGGGAAAGTCTTACTGAAGAATTTTGAAGACTTATTTTACTTGCAGCATGAGATCAAACTCTTGTTTGTCATCAAGCAAACCTTTGCTAGATATACTGAAGCTGATGAGAACTTTAGGAAATTTAAGAATATAAAAATTCCTAAAAATGAGGATTGGAAAGCACTCACAGATTTTCTATGAAGGATAAAAGACAAAGTAGGTGAAAATAAGATTAAAAAAAAATCATATTTACCGTCAAAATGGATTTTATTTATAGAAATAAACAGTTTTGACTAGAAGGTTAAAGAGTATCAGTGAATAAAGAGGATTAGAAAAAGAGTATCACACAAGGCAGATCAGATTTTAATAAATATATAAAGAGCCAACAAGAAGGACACCTAAGCAGCGAGTTGATTTATCCTTAAAGTTATTTCTATTTCTTTTGGATAAATTAGGACAACTTGCTGATTTGTTAAGCAGCTGTCTCTATTATTGTTGTAAAGATATTTTATTTTCCTAAGTTAATTCCTAGAAGTATTCTAAGATATTTTGTAAAACATTATGTATAAATACTTCATCTTTAGAAGTAATTTGTGTGGAATAAAATTGTTGGAGATTGCTATAGACATTTTGTTGGACTTGAAGGCTTTGTGTTTCGAATTTTGGGTAGCAGACTGGATCTAACCAAATTGGCATCATACTTCAAGATTCCTGTGATAAGCTAGTTGGAGTGAAGTATATTTCTAAACTTTTTATTGTTATATTTCTTTGTTATATGCATCCATCTATGTTTTAATTATAAATCTGAATGTATAACTAGGATTATTACTACAGGATATGTTAATAGCACCTTGTTTTTAACTAGTTATCATTTTTATGTTTTCCTCTAATTTCTAGTGTAGGGAATTCTTGATTGCTCCCTCTCTCATTTTACCTCTTCCTACTGCTTCCTTTCCCGGATCAAAGGATCCTTAATTTCCCTTTATCTCGATCATACCACCTCATAAAAACAACTTTCCAAGATCTCTAAGGGTTATCTATCTTGCCCTGAAAACATTTGACATTTTTAGCCTTGATCCCAGTTCTGTTAGCTTGAGTTTGAATCCTTAGCCCAGTGGACAAATATATTTCCCTCTATCCATACCTCCAAGTGATTATTTCCCACCAAATCAATCAAAACCAAATATGCACATTCATAACTAGCCTAATATCATAAAAACAAAACAAAGTTAAAACTTAAAGAGAGAGCCCTCTCTGAACCCTACGAAGGTTAGATCCTAGAGTTTGAAGTAGGTTTGTGGTTACCTCTAGTGTTCTTTGACTGAATACCAAAAATATCACAACTTTAGAATGACTATAGTGATAACATACTGGAAACCATACTGCGGAATTAACCAATCCTTAGTCATAAAACTAATCTTGAAGGAAAATCATTTTATTCATTATTTTACTTTAAGATTACTTTTATAAGTTGTGGGTATTTAAAATTTGTAATTTTGGCTTCTAGGAAAACCTATTATACCAGGTCTAACCCGGATCCTAAACTTTTTGTTATAGTAGACAACCCAGGGCCTATTGAAAAAAAAAACAGTTAAAGAATTTAGAAGCTAAAGTGTCATTAATAAGAGTCAATTCATTACCAAGAGAGTTAGTAAGTCTGCAAGATATTGATTTTCATCTAAAATTTGAGCATTCTTTATTTAGAAGAAAATCTGAAAGTGATTTGAAAACTGATGTTTTAGACCCTGTTTTTATTTCATTCTTGAATACAAAATAGAAAAATATTTCAGTAGAATCTAAATTAAAGAAAGTTGAATATCATACTAAGGTTGAAGAAATTAATGTTACTATTCTTAAGGATATTGATGAAGCTATTAAATTAGCTCAATTTTTAACCTATGCAAACAAACCTCCAGTTTCTCAATTACATACCACAATATTACCAGCTAAAGATTCATCTTTATATGTTGTTACATCATATATAGATACCACTACCAACTCATCTACATATCCGTTTATCCCTAGACTGCCTTTACAGCCTAGAATACTATTTCCACCATCCACTTCATCTAGTATATCCACTAGTTTACCTTCTTATTTTTCAAACACATCATTCTCATTCCCTAGTAGTTCCACATATATTCCATTTTCATTTCCCAGATCTTCAAATACAGTTTTTATTTCATTAGCTACCACTTCCATTTCAGCCCCAAGCTCTTCTAATTTGCTTCTTAGCCCAGCTAAAATTCAAGCTATAGCTGCTATGTATTCTCCCCTTGTCTTACCGCAACCATGAAATGCCTCAAGGCTATCAGAATAAAATACCACAGTTTGATGGCACTACACAATATACTGCTCAGCAACACATTACTAGGATGACAGACTTCTTTTAAATTTATGATATTGATGACTCAAATGTTCAAATGAGGTTATTTTCCCAAAATTTGGCAGGAGAAGTTAATAAGTGGTTTAAAGATCTTGCCACTGGTAGTGTAATTGATTTAGCTACATTTCATAGGTTGTTTTTAAATAAATGGGAAAAGAAAAATAATCCCCTCCAGATACTATCTGAATTTGATGCAATGATTAGAGCCCCAAATGATCCAGTCCAAGATTACTGCACTAGATACAATAGTGTCTATAATTCCATTCCTGCAAATCTTAAACCTACTCCTTATTCTGTCCTGCTCAAATTCCCTGATGGATTTGATGTAGATATGGCTTATCAATTGAAGGAAAGAGATGCAGACACCTTACAAAAAATGAAAATATATGGTGTTAGTGTAGAAATAAACATTTTGGCCAAAAAAAACTAGACTCAGAAATCAAAGAAGAGTGACCATTGAAGAAGAAACTTCCAATTCAGATACAAAAATAGACATGTTAGCTAAAACCTTAGAGAGGATTATGGATAGACTAGATAATATAGAAATAAAACCACAATGGGATGATCAACATCAAATCAAAAATCCCAATTTTAGGAAAAACATGAATTCAGGAAAAGCAAAACAAACAGCACCAGACCAGACAATAAGACCCCCATTCCAAGAGAACTATTCTGAAATTTCTCAGAATAATGATGAAGATGAGGATTCAATAAATCATCTAATGGGAATAGCTGATAAAAATACTATTTTCCTCACTCAGGAAGATCAAGAATTATTTGAACTTCAACAACTCAAATTAGATTACAGTGAATCCTTTGATTATAAACAGGGTTATGACTTTGCCATAAATGAAATAGACAGCCAATATAACCTTAGAAATAAGAAAAACAATGAGTCTTCTACCAAAAAAACTTCCCAAACTCAGAATAAGAAAACAATAGAAGCTCCGAAAACAAAAGTTTTGTAAATTCTCCCAAGGGAAAATAAGCAAAGCTCTAATTCTTCCCAAAACATTTCCAGTCCTAAAAAAACATCAAGTCCTGAAATTGTTGATATTATTGATGAAGTTTCTCAAGCATCAAAAGATTCAAAGAAAACTGTTGCTGCAAAAGCTTCTAATTATGTTAAATCAACAAATTTAGATCCTAAAACACCCTTTGCTGATCCTAAATCAGTGGATCCAAAAACCGATACTTCAAAAACACCTGATGATAGTTCTAAGTCTAAAAAAACATCTGATGCTTCACAAACAATCCCTGAAAATAAAGTTAGGAGCAGTAGAACTCAAGAAACTCAGAAAGAGAATGTCAAACCAATTGAAAATGAGAACATAACTGTAGAAAAACAAGATAAACCAAGTCAAACTACAGTTATCAAAGAAGAATTAATTAAAATCAGTAAATCTCAACGTTCATTTAATATTCAAAATGAGATAGCAAAGCTGAAAATACCAATTCCTTTAACAAAATTGGTAAAACATGACTTATACAAATCAATTATCACTGAAACACTGAATATGAATGATGGTGAAGATGCTATTAATTTGAATGATGATCAACCAGAGTTTATCTTTGGCCCAGATGTGAATGGAAAACATGTAGATGGAGCAGTCCCTCCATTTTATACCAGTCTTACCATTCATGATCAAATTCTACATAATGCCATGCTAGATTCAGGAGCTTCCCATAACTTGATGCCCAAAGCCATAATGAAAACTCTAAATTTAGAAATAACTAAGCCCTACAAAGATTTGTTTTCATTTTATTCAAGTAAATTTAAATGCTTAGAATTAATCAAATATTTGTGTGTAACACTAGTTCAATATCCTGGTAAGAGCATATTAATGGAAATTGTAGTAGCTGATATCCCACCTAAATACGGAATGTTACTTTCTCACTCATGGAGAGAAAAGTTATAGGGATATCTACAATTGGACATGTCTTATGCTACTATATCAGTATTTGGTCAGCCTAAGAAGTTATTTAGAGAAATATTGATGAAGTATATGGTCAGTAGTGCTGAAAGATCTATAAAGTTTCCATTTTACTCTACACCAACTGACCTTGATTCTTTTATCTTATGTAACTCTGAAAATAATGAAATCCAAACTGAACTGATAGACAAAAAGAAAACACCAAACAATGATAATATCTTTCATGAATCCTTATGGCATTTAGACTTTGATGGTTTAGTAAACAAATTAGGAGTAAGAGCAAGAGTTTCGATAACCGACATGGAGACTAATCACTCAGAAGGCCATGCTTTCAGGCTCAATTTCAAATGTGCAAATAACATGGCTGAGTATTAAGCCCTAATTATAGGACTTCAAATCATTAGGAACCTAGGAGGAAAAATAATACTAATCATGGGGGATTCAAAGTTGATCATAAAACAAATAAATGGAGTATATTCTGTTTATAATCCTAGATTAAGTCAATATAGAGAGACTGTGCTAGATTTAACTGATGATTTATAGGAATGTAAATTTGTTGCTATACCTAGAAAAAAAATATACAGGCTCACTGGCTAGCAACCTTTACTAGTACATGCAATTTACCATTCCAACCTAATCACAGATATACTGCTGAAGTCAAGCATAGACCAATAATTCTAGACAACCTTAAGTACTGGCAAATTTTTTCTCAAGATGAATAGATTTACAAGTTTATGAACAACGAAGGTGAGTTTTAGAATTGTAAGATAGACACAGATTGTACTATAGATAAAGATTTAGATTTTGAAATGGATTTCAATAACTTAGATGTAAATACAGTAAAGTTTGCAAAACCAACTAGATTTATTCAATCAGACGTAGATAACTTAGAGAAAGTAGAGATTGAAGAAATTGTTGATGATGAATTTGACATGTTGAATCTTAAGGATAATTTCTTACCTAAAGGACTAAATACTTTGGAAGATCTTTTTGACTCCAATGATGTAGCTAGAAAGCCAAAAATGGAGCCAGTTAGATCTAATATAGAAGAATGCAATATTGGGATAGAGTTAAAACCCAAAATGATAAAACTTTCCAAAACCTTACCTCAACCAGAAAAGGAAAAATATATTGCTCTTTTAAAGGAATATCAAGATGTTTTTTCGTGGAGTTATGAAGATCTCAAATCTTATGATACCAACATAATCCAACAGAAAATTTCAATAAAATAAGATCAAAATCCCTTTAAACAAAAGTTGAGAAGAATTAACCCTGTTTTATTTCCTTTGATAGAGAAAGAAGTAAAAAGAATGTATGATGCTCAAATTATTGCACCAATTAGATACTCTAATTGGGTTTCCAACCTGGTTCTAACAAGAAAGAAAATAGGAGAGATTAGAGTATGTGTCCACTTTAGAAATATTAACAAAGTATCCTTAAAGTATAATTAACCTTTACCTAAAATGGATCATATATTACGAAGGTTAGTTGGTTCTTCTAGGATTTCATTGTTAGATGGTTTTTCAGGATATAACCAGATCCTCGTCCAAAAATAAGATCAGGCTAAAACAGCTTTCACCACTCCTTGGGGCACTTTTATGTATGTAAAATGCCTTTTGGTCTAATGAATGCAGGGGAAACCTTTCAAAGAGCTATGTAAATAATTTTTTCAAAAGAAATACATGATTTCTTGGTAATGTATTTAGATGAAATTAATGTGTTTTCCAAAACTAATAATGAACACTTGGATCATCTGAGACAAGTTTTTATTAAATGTAGGAAGTTTGGAATCTCTTTAAATCCCAAGAAAAGTCTATTTGGATTAGAAGAAGGCAAGTTACTTTGACATATAATTTCTAAAGAAAGAATCAGAATAGATCCTGCTAGGATAGAAGTTATTCTAAACATTATTCCATCAAGAAATATAAAATAATTACAAGATTTTCTAGGTAAGATAATTTTCTTAAGAAGATTCATATCAAATTTAGCTGAGATAATTAGAGAACTAAAAAACATGCTTAAAAAATATTCAATTATTAAATGGACTACTGAGGCCAAACAATCATTAGAATCAATCAAGAAGACCTTGACTAAAACTCCAGTCCTAATAAGTCTTGATTTTCAGAAAGATTTCGTAATTTTTTCATTTGCTTTAGAACACACCATTGCTGTAGTTTTACTGCAGAAAAATGATCAGGGATTTGAACAGCCCATTTATTCCTTTAGTAAGACCCTTAGAGATTCCCATTTGAAGTATAACATCATGGAGAAACAAGCCTTAGATTTGGTAAAGGCTATTAAAGACTTTAGAGTTTATATTCTCTATTCACACATTATTGCCTATGTCCCAAATTCTATAGTAAAAGACATTCTTACTCAGGTCCATGGTCCTGATGGAAGAAGAGGTAAGTGGATTGCCACTATATTAGAATATGAGATAGAGATAAAACCCACCAAGCTCATTAAAGGTCAAGGATTAGCCAGACTTATGGCTGAATCTAACTGAATGTCCTAGACATAAATTTTATTGCTCAAGTTGATGACCAGGAAGAGATGGTGACTCCAAAGATTAGTGAAGCCTTCTCGGATTCACCTTGGTATACAATTATCATATTTGTATTACAAAACTTACAAGATCCTCCTGGATTGCCAAGAACCAAAGCCAGATTTTTAAAGCTTAAGGTAGTAAGATTTTGTATCTTAGATAATGTACTTTTTTGGAGAGATCATAGTGGAATTTTATTAAATTGTTTACTAAAGGAAGAAGCTGACAAAATACTTGAAGAATTTCATGTAGGTGATCATGGAGGAAATTTATATTGGAAAACTACTGCAGACAAGATCCTGAGAGCTGGTTTTTACTGGCCTACCTTGTTTCCTGATGTCAAAAGGTATGTAACTTCATGTCACAGGTGCCAAATTTTTTAGGGTAAAAAGAAACTGTTACCCTTGCCTTTAAAGTCTATTTCAACTAAAATTCCATTTCAACAATGGGTTTTATACTTCATTGGTGAAATTCACCCTCCCTCTTCAGGCCAACATAAGTGGATTTTGGTAGCCACTGATTATTTTACCAAGTGGATTGAAGCCATACCCTCTAGACAAGCCATAGATACTGTCAGTATTTCCTTCCTAGAAAACAACATTATTTCAATATTTGGATGTCCCCAAAAGATAATTATTGATAATGCAGCTGCATTCAAATCCAAAAATATCATTGCCTTTTTCTATAAATACCATATTACCCTAGGCCACTCTACTGCATATTACCCTCAAGGTAATGGCCTAGCTGAATCCTCAAATAAAAGCCTTGTAAACATCATTAAAAAATTACTGGAAGATAACAAAAAATCTTGGAACAAGAATTTAGTCAATGCCTTATGGTAAAATAGACTTAATACTAAAAAATTCATTGGTACATCTCCTTACCAGCTTGTTTATGGAACGGATGTTGTTTTTCCATCCTCCTTAGGAGTGCCAGTGATAAAGATTATACAAGAATTACAGGTTGAAACTAATGATATTCAGAGAAGGATTAATCAAACTATTCACTTGCAACAAACAAGAGAAGAAGTTTATATTAGATCCCAAGTTATCCAGGATAAAGTAAAGAATTTTTTTAATAAAAAATGTAAAGAAGATGATTTTTACATTGGAGATCAAGTGTTAAAATGGGATTCCAGAAGAGAAGAAAAAGGTAAACATGGAAAGTTTGATTTTTTGTGGAAAGGACCTTATGTGATTTACGGATATAAAGGTAATAATGCTTTCTTTTTGAAAGAATTGGATGGAAAATATCTGCAAGAAGGACCATTAAATGGCAGAATGTTGAAGCACTACTATTCATCTGAGATAACCAATAGTTAGTTTCATTTAATTTTGATCATTGTACATATACATTGAATATTTTTAGATTGGATTGGATATTTTCTTTACAAAGTTGAAGCCTAGAGAGAAGGCCCTAAGCTTTGAAAGGTAAAATGTCATAAATATGAGTTATTGCAGAAATCAGAAGACAGTTACAGGATCATCACAATCAAAAGTCAAAGGCTACTAGTCTAAAATTTCTCGACATTTCACCTGGAAATGCCATCCCCATGTGGAGCCACTGTTAGGGTCCTATAATAATAGGGTTCATAAATTTTGAGTTGACTTTTATAGTCTTGTAAATATGTACATACCTTGCCTTTTGCAAGTTGTTTTCCCATATTTTGAAAAAATGAAAAATAATAAAAAAACAAAAAGAGGGTAAAACGTCCTAAAAGAAAAATCAAAGGAATTAGAAAAATATAGACCCCAAAAAGAAAAAAGAGATAAAATAAGACCTAAAAGTGAGCAAGTCCAAATTCCAGTACTTTTACTTTTACTGCAAGAATAATGATTATGTGCAGAGTGTCAATAAATGCCATAATCCATGATCACTTAGATAGTTTAATCCTAACTTTTCATGTTTTCAATTTCATGTTTTAGATAGTGAATAAAGATTTGTAAAATAGTTTAAAATTGAAGAAAAAATGTTAGAAATAAAGTTGGGTAGGTAGAAAGCAACTGAGCAAGCATATAATAAAACATCAACGAGCAAAATCACTAATTTCCCTTCCCCTATAAGTATTCATTACTCTAAGCTATCAGTCAAACAAGCTCTGCGAATTTCTCTGACTTTTGTTGGGACTGGACCCAAGGCTTGATGACTAGTTAGTTCAAAATATTGAGTTCTTATGTTAAAACCACATTTCCCAGCATTTACCCTTCATTCATACATCAAAACCTCTTTTTCCTAAGTAAAGACACATTCTTACTTAGTACAATTGTAACCCTAAAATAATTAACTTCATCCCTTCAAAATCATTAATAAAAACCCTCAAATTACATTTATCCTAAGTATTAGTGAGGTAAATATAAAAAATGAGCAATGCTTTATTTTATACTTTACTTAGAGATAATATGTGTTTTGTTTCCCTTTTTCATATTAACGCTTAACTTATTATAATAAATCCCTAAAACTACACCTACCTGTAGATATTAATTCCCCTATATTTAAATACCCTCCCCCAAAACCCACTATTTTAAAGTTTAGACCATAGTTTATTATCCCCACATCCAGGGAAAAATTTAAGAATGGAGGTTTATCTTAAAGTTTATAAACCTTGGTGAAATTTACTAGTCCTTAATATTCAAATTGTAAAATGATTGGTGAAATTTGTGTAGAAATATTTATATTTCTAATGATTTTATATTAGTGTATATAAAATTTTGGCAATTTTTAAGGTAAAATAATTTTGTATTGTAAAATTTCGGTGAATCATTTTTAGGAAAAAATGAAAATTAGCGAATTATTTTTTTGGAAAAAGCATCAAAAATTATCCCACCTACGAATATTAGCCCCTAAAATTTTCCATGCCCACGTGCATAAAATAAAAACCCTGCCTATAAACCCTTTGGTCTAAACATATCTCTATTGAAATATCCTGCCCCTAAAGTTTTTAAACTATTCAAAAGGTTAAAATACTATATAAATATAATCATGCCCGCATATGTATTATTGAAACATTTTTATAAATGTTTTAAATAAAAAATACATTACATTACCCCCCGCCTATATTTGTATAAAACAAGGTTTTTGATCAAATAAATCTCTATTGGTAAAGTTCATAACCCTTCCGCTCATATAACAGACCTGGCCACACCTCCCATTTCGGTGCAACTCCCAATCAATTGCGACCATTCGCATTGATCTCCCAAATCTAACGGTTGACATTTGATATCGCATGGAAAAGTAGCACGATCACCCAAATGCCAAAGCCGCGCGAAATGGGATGTTTTGCAAAGACATATCTCCTCCATGTGCCCTCTTTCTATTCGATTACGTGGGTTGAGCCCAATACAACTTACCACCCAATAGCCGCACGATAACCACTCATGGTTTCTATCCATTGAATCTTGAAACCGCTCCTCCCGCCTGATATGAACTGCATTCAACGCCAGATGAATACAACCAAAATGCATACTAGAACTTTTTAAATGCATTTCATTCATATATCTTCTTGCGCTTTAAACCTAAACCCTCTGCACAGCCTCCCCGATTGTAAAACGCTTTTTTTTTAAGCCATTTTTTGCCATTTATGTGCTCAAAACTTGCAAGATTTACCTCGTAAAACTTTCAAGACTACTGAGGAATAGTGCATTGCTCCAAACAATTCACTGAAGCCATTAAATCAGCTGGAACCTCAGAAACCATTACGAAGATCAAATACCTGCATTACAACAGGTATTTTTCTAAAAAAATTGAACCTGCAATCAATTTAAAGACCTTTTAAAGAACAAATAGTCCCAGAGTTTTAGAAATTGATTAATAAATTGCAAAAAAGTCCCAAAAACAAGCCAAACTCTGGCAATTTTTTTCCATAAACCCTTTCTCTACGGTGCGCTATTTTGAAGAAATTGGTGGGTTTTCACAGTTTAAAGATCTATTTAAAACACTGAAATAAGACAGAAAACATCTGCAGGTACCCTAAAGCCCTATTTCTTAGTCAAGTACTCAGGAAACCCTTGTTTTCTGCTTTAAGCCAGTTCTAAAGCCTCTAAACCACTTTGACAAGCCTAATTGGACAAAAAGCCCAAAGAAAAGCTATACTTTGCCAAATTTGTCCAATAAACCCTCTGCTAAAGTAAATTGCTTCTGCAAACTATCCAAACATGTAGAAGTAGCCTAAAATGCCTAAGAAGGAGAGCATAAGCAAGCCTGAAGGTTCCAAAATACCTAAGTCTACCCCTTCCATCACTTCAAGTACTGCTATTGTTGTAAATCCTCTTCAGCCCCCTGTTATTGATATTGAACACATCCCACTAGCTGATACTGATTACAAGATAATAGATCCCATTGTTGAGTTTAACCTGCTAGATATCCATAACTCGTGCTATGAAAACTCATTAGACAATGAAGAAGAAATCCATATTTGGGAATCCCATTTGCCCAAATATGTTGTCCCATTAACTCACCCATGTCAGGAGATTATTAGATTGTGTTAGCAGTATTATATTCTTGAACAAAGATCCATTGTAAATGCCAAAAAGGAAGTGATTTTTACCATCACTGTAGAGTAAATTAACTAGATGCTACAGCTTCATCCTGACCCCCAAGAATTCCCTTTATCTATAAAGGCCCTCACCAAGTTATATATTGGCCTATATTTTTCGAAAAGGTTCATGATTTTTCAAACTTTTATGCCTCTGCATGTAGAAATTCCTAAGCTAAATCCTCCATATTCTATAGCTAAATTCTCTGAAGGTTCAAGACATGTGATTTCCATTTTTTGCTTCATCCTCAGATATTTTACTGATGAACACACTGATGATTCCATCTTGGGATTCTTATCCACATTTTCTCCAGGTCAACCACCCTCAGTAATTTTTTATTATGTTGGTTTCATTGCTAATAGTATTCATTATCAATTGACCAATTTTCAACTTAAGGGAATGTTCAGATACACCTCCTACCATTTCCATATGTTTCTCTACTTCCAATCAGATAAATTTCTAGTTAATCTTCAAAAGATTTACATAGAGGGAAATCCTCTATCTATCATTCTTTGGACATCCTTGCTCAGGAAAGAATGTACAAAGTTCAGTTATTCAGAATTTTCAGAGTTATTTTTTCATCCAGTGATCACAATGTTGACCAAAACAGAGCAGCCTAGAATAAATGAACAAATGAAAAAGATATTACAGTTATCATAGCATAGTAAAGTTGGTAACTGGTAGTTCTATGAGAAATATACTAAAATCAGAATTTTTGGGTCAAAATTGTTCCCTTACAAGTTACTCAAACATCCTTTAATGAGGATCTTTTCCTTGGAGTATATCAGGCAGATTATAAACTCTGATTCCATAAATTTCATGGCAGCTAAGAAGAAGACACAATTCAAACTAAAAAATTAGATAGGGCCATTCATATGCAATCACAGGGATGCAGAGAAAGAAGCAGCAAATCGGTTTTTGGAATATAAATTTGAAGAAATTTTCCCTTGGAAATATGATCCACAAGGGATCTTGAGTAAGCTAAGGGTACAATGCAAGTTAATACCCTTCATCCATGAAGCTAAACTAGAAATAGAAAAGTTTGCAAATCAGATTGAGTGGACTGAAAATAATTTAATAGATGCAGTGAACAAAGGTAATACAAGTCAAACCTTAGAGACTGTAAATAAGATAGAGAAGTCCACAAAAATAATAAGGGAAGAAGGAGCCTATGTGGCAGAGACTACAACTAAAACCAAGTTCAAGCTCATATATAACAAAAGGCCCAAATTAGATTCAACAGGTAAAGGAAAAGTGATAATAGATGTGGCAGAAACAGAGCCTTTAAATACCAATAGATATTTAATAGAGACAAATGTTGCTACTGTGATTATCAATGCGCCAAATCAAAATGAAGAAATCAATAATGAAGATACATAGTTGATGGAAAGACAACAAAGTATGGAAGCTTCTTCCTTACAGGCAGCTAAGGAAAAGAATTTGGATATCAAAGAGAAATATAAAAATGTCAAACTGAATAATGAGGAAATCAAAACTAAAATATATTCTCAGTTCTTGAAACAAAAGCCAGGTAATCAAAAAAGATTTATGTTAGCCTTTGAGTACTCAAGTAAAAAATTGATTATGCTAGTATTACAACCCACAGTATCAGTGCCAAAAATAGTGTCAAACTATAAGAAAGTTGATCTAGAAGTAGATACAGACAATATCCATGAATTATATCAGATAGATTTTCACAGGAAAAGCTCAGAGATGTTGTATTCCACAGTTACAACAAAAGCTATGAGTGCTCAAAATCTCCAAAACACCATCTCCAACATGCAAGATCAGATGAAGCTGGACAAAGCCTCATTGTATGCCAAGGATCTAAGGATAAAAGCCTTAGAAGAACTAGTGTTACAGGTGGGATATGATCTTGTTAATATCGAAGCATCTGAATTATTGATAAAAAAAGAAAAATGAAGATATAGAAGCTTTGAGGAAATAGCTCAAACTTCCTCAAAGTCAGCATCCTCAAACAAAATAAGTTATCCAAGAATGAAAATAAAAATATGAAATGATGAATTTAATTCTTCAGTTGACAACCCAAATAAAAGAGATGGAAATAAAGATGGACAAGCTTGTCCAAGAAAAGGAAACAGTGAAAAAACTAGAAATTCCTATAGTCATTCCAGTTATCACTACAGTAGTGCCTTCAAATTTAGGTGAAATGTTGGCACCCAAAGAGCCACTAGCCACTGCAATGCCAGTGACTTCTTCCACAACCTCAGCTATTGAATCCTCTGCAACAGCAATGCAACCTATAGATGAAGCCAGCCAACAAGTGAAAGTAATGGAAAAGATGTCTTTAAAGAAAAATGAGATAAATAGGTTGAAAAAAATGGTAGAAAATCTTTAGAATTCAAAAAAATTGGCTCAGATAAATGCAAAGACCCATGAAAAAAAGGGCATCAGACTAAGTGAATAGCTCAAGAAATTGGAAAATGAGTTAACTTTAACTGAAAAAATCTCATATATCAAAAGCTGCCTTTGGAACAAGGTAATTGAAGCCATACATGATGTTTGGCCTTCAATTCAAGTAATTTTTTAGCAAAGAGTGTTACTACTAGCAACCCAACTAGAAATTCAAAAGACTCAAAGTGAGTTGGCTGACAAACTAGAGCAAGCTGTAAGGCTAATCAATTTCCTTAACAACAAAAATAGACAGGAGTTGGAAGAGCTCAAAATAATAGATATAACTGCAACTATCCTAGAAATTAGGAAAGTCACAACAAAGAGAAATTTAATGAGGCAACTTGAAGAAAAATGTGAAGGTATGAATACTCCCATAACTAGATTTATGGTTAAGTTCACAAGTCTGAGACAAAAAGGACTTCCTCATATCATGGTCATTAATGATAAACTGATGCCTCAAAATGACTATGATAAGAAGATTAGAGAGCTTGCAAAATAACAGGTAAATAAGCCACAAGGACAAGGCATTCCAATAGGGAAAATCTTACTGAAGAATTTTGAAGACTTATTTTGCTTGCAGCATGAGATCAAACACTTGTTTGTCATCAAGCCAACCTTTGCTAGATATACTGAAGCTGATGAGAAGTTTAGGAAATTAAAGAATATACAAATACCTAAAAATGAGGATTGGAAAGCACTCACAGATTTGATATGAAGGATAAAAGACAAAGCAGGTGAAAAGAAGACAAAAAAATATTTTCAGATTTATAGTCAAAACAGATTTTATTTACAGCAGTAAACAGTTTTTACTAGAAGTTTAAAGAGTACCAGTGAATAAAGACGATCAGAAAAAGAGTATCAAACAAGTCAGATCAGATTCTAATAAATATCTAAAGAGCTAGCAATAAGGACACCTAAGCAGCCAACTGCTTTATCCTCAAAGTTGTTTCTATTTCTTTTGGATAAAATAGGACAACTTGCTAATTTGTTAAGCAGCTGTCTCTATTATTTTTGTAAAGATATTTTATTTTCCTAAGTTAATTCCTAGAAGCTTTATAAGATATTTTTTAAAACATTATGTATACATACTTCATCTTTAGAAGTATTTTGTGTCGAATAAAATTGATGGATATTGCTATAGACATTTTGTTGGACTTGAAGGCTTTGTGTTTCGAATTTTGAATAGCAGTCTGGATCAAACCAAATTGGCATCATACTTCAGGATTCCTGTGATAAGCTAGTTGGAGTGAAATATTTTTCTAAACTTGTCATTGTTATATTTCTTTGCTACATGCATCCATCTATGTTTTAATTCTAAATTTAAATGCATAACTAGGAGTATTACTACATGATATGTTAATAGCACCTTGTTTTTAACTAGTTATCATTTTTATGTTTTCCTTTGATTTCCAGTGTAGGGAATTCTTGATTGCTCCCTCTCTCGTTTGACCTCTTCCTAATGCTTCCTTTTCCGGATCAAAGGATCCTTAATTTCCCTTTATCCTGATCATACCACCTCATAAAAACAACTTTCCAAGATCTCCAAGGGTTATCTATCTTGCCCTAAAAACATTTGACCTTTTTGGCCTTGATCCCAATTCTATTAGCTTGATTTTGACTCAGCCCAACAAACAAATTGATTTCCTCTATCCATACCTCCAAGTGATTATTTCCCACCAAATCAATCAAAACCAAATCTTCACATTCATAACTAGCCTAATATCATAAAAACAAAACAAAGTTAAAACTTAAAGAGAGAGCCCTCTCTAAACCCTAGGAAGGCTAGATCCTAGAGTTTGAAGTAGGTTTGTGGTTACCTCTTTTGTTATTTGACTAAAAGCCAAAAATCTCACAACTTTAGAATTAATACAGTGATAACAGGTTGTATCCCGCAAAAGATGATTAGGAGTTAGTTAGAAAGGGAGTGTAATTCAAAGTCATTTTTGTGGGATTTGAATTTATGATTTGTGAGGAGGTTGGAATTGGATTTGGATATGCACCTATGCAAAACCAATGTACAAAATCTCTCCAAAACACTTTCATTTACCCATTTAACAAGGAATATCAACTGATTTGGTCCCTTAACTTCGATGGTGGATATGTTCTAAATCTAGGACACATTTTCTTCACACTTGAAATTAGAGTTGATCCTCTTTCTTGGTGGGGGAAATACATCTAGAAGTTAAAGTTCCTAAATAAATATAATTTTTTCACGTGGCTTCCACCACACAAAAAAGTGTCCACTTGGAAGGAACTACAATGTATAAATTTAGATGGGACCAAAAGATGTCGCTTCTATAACTAGGATAATAAGCCACGAAGAACCCCATCCTTCTCTTTGGTTCTTTGGAACAAAATCCAAAGGTCTAAATTAGGGACATCATTCCTCTAGGCTGAGAACCCTATAACAACAACTCTTAAAATTTGGATAACAATTACAATACATAAACCTTTAAATCAGTCCCCTTAATTTTAGCTCGGGGAATTTGGATTAAATGCAATAATTCCAATTTTGAGGATTCAAAATCATCTTCTATTCATTGTGGCCTATAAATTATCGAAATAAAATTAACCTATTTTCAAATCCTTCATTCTAATACATAAATTCCTCGCCAAGAACCTATTATATAAAATGACATACTCATAAGATCGATTTCAACGCTAAGTGGGAGTGACACAAAATTAATAACTTGTGTGTACTCATGAATCTAAAACTACTCTTATTTTATTGATTTCCCAAATCCAAGTTTTTGGACACATTCTTATTGTGATTCAATGGATTAAAGAAGAACTTATTTTGTGTAAATTCACATTTCAACCTCTTTTTCGTGCCATTATGTAGCTGAAATTATCCTTGTGTCACATTTATTTCTCATATGTTTATAAGGACATGAACTATGAAGGAAACCAAATATTTAAGAATGGAGTGCCACTAGAAAATGGAATTTGGAACATCTTTAAAAAAAACCTACACAATCCTTTGAATATGTTCATGTTCCTTAGTTATCATATTATTTTTCTTAGTTTAGAAAAATTTGATCACTGTCTTTTCATGTAAATCTAGACTATGTTCATATGGGAATATCCAATAAAATTTTTCAATGTATAAAGAATACTATATATTTTGTTGAAAATTTTAATGAGAAAAATATATTGATTCAATAGTATAAATCCTAATATAGAATTGTTTGAAAAATATCATTGGAACTGCAAGTGATTTTTTCTACTAAAACTATAGGTAAAATTTGAATACTAGTTATACATCTACCATTGTAGTTTTGCTTTTGAAAATATAATTGCTAAGTTTTTTATTCCATGGAAAAATAAGTACATACCAATAATTGTTTATACATAAAATGTATTAAAACTAAAATCTCAATTAATCGACAAATGAATATATTTTTTTATGAGTTTATTGAAGAGTTGAGTCTATTTATATGGATCTTACCAAAAATAAAATTCTTGGAAATAGCTTATACTAAAGTAAATACCATATTTACCATCAATTACTTCCCACCATAATTTAATAAAGTGTTTTCATAAAAAGTGGATAGGAATATGAAGTATATACATATGATTAATAGGAGTTATAACCTATCATTATTTATGTTTTCATCAACACTTATGTAGGATTACAACTGTAAATGTGTATAATTACTAGTGGTTACTACCCACGAAAATTTATGCGAGTGAGCAAGATGTTCACTTATCCATTTTTTATCTCAATTTATCATTTCCTACCAAAGTAATAATATAGGATGAGTTTTCTATTGACCATGTAACACCCTCCTCCCACACTTATCCAATTTTACCAGTCCACCGGGGTAAATATGTGATGAATAGTTACCATGATATGACTCAACCACATAGGTATAGTTAAGGAATAGGAATTGACAAAAGGAAATCCAAATGACCTTCCTCATGAGCTACAGGACCCCCAAGAGGTAACCAAGCACTTCATGTGCCCAACCCTTGAGTTAAGTTGATTTTTCACTGACCTATACTCCTAGTCACTCTCATGACAAGGTAATACTGCAATTGTATCCCTCAAATCACCCCCATAAGCCTGGTTCCAAGTCACTGTAGACTAAGTTACTTAATTCTATACCAACGAACCCAAGATCTGAGCCACATTTTTTGGTTTAGGATCCATACCTCTACCCATAACTTAATGAAGGTTTCATAAATGATAAATAGCAAAGAGATGAGTCATCTAATGCAAAAATTTGAACAAGTACTTAACTTGACCCATCCTAATCATGATAGAAATTTCGCTAAACACATCATGAAAATGTACTATCCAAGTAATAATTATATATCTAAACATAGGGGTTTCATACTTATTTGAGAATCAACAAGAAATTCGAGTGTACTCTCACTATAGCTGCAAAAACATCGATTAGGTCATGCATTCCATAACCATTCATTTACGAAACCTAAACCTTTTCTATAAGTTCATATGGGAATATCAACTAAACCTTTTCAAGCATAATTAAGATTATATATTTTTTGAAAATTTTAATGAGAACTATATATATTGCTTCAATAGTATAAATCTAAGTATAGAATTGTTTGAAAAATAAATTTGGAATTGCAAGTGATTTCAGAAGAGAGAGGAATAACCTGTTTCCAAATTTTTTAATAACCCAACATTTCATACTTCATAAGTGAGTCCATCATCAGGGTTAGACACCAAATATTATTTGAAAATATTGTGAGGATTAGGGAAAAGGAAGTTTAGCCCTAGAAAATATAAATTTTTCAAAGATGGTAGCACTGTCCATCAAATTGCTTCCATGGTAGGATTGAATGTTTTAAAAAGAGAGTCCATAGAGGTGAAATAGATTTCAGAAGAGAGAGGAATAACCTGCTTCCAAGTTTTCTAATAACCCAACGTTTCAGACTTCCTAAGTGAGTCCATAATTAGGGGTAGATGCCAAATATTCTTTTAAAATATTGTGAGGATTGGGGAAAAGGAATTTTAGCCCTATAAAATCTCAATTTTTCAAACAAGGTAGTGTTGTCCATCAAATCCCTTCCATGGTAGGATTAAATGTTTTCAAAAAGAGAGTCCATACGGGTGAAATAGATTTCAAAAGAGAGAGGAATAACCTATTTCTGAGTTTTTTTATAATCCAATGTTTCAGACTTTCTAAGTGAATCCATCATCGGGGGTAGACGCCAAATATTATTTTAAAATGTTGTGAGGGTTAGGGCAAACAAAGTTTAGCCCTAGAAAATCTCAATTCTTCAAAGAGGGTAGTGTTGTCCATCAAATCCCTTCCATGGTAGGATTGAATGTTTTTAAAAAGAGAGTCCATACAGGTGATATAGATTTTAGAAGAGAGATGAATAACATGTTTTTGAGTTTTTTAATAACCCAATATTTCAGACTTCCTAAGTGAGTTGATCATCAGGGGTAGAGACCAAATATTCTTTGAAAAGATTGTGAGGATGAGGGAAAAGGAAGTTTAGCCCTAGAAAATCTCAATTTTTCAAAGAGGGTAGCATTGTCCATCAAATCCCTTCCATGGTAGGATTGAATGTTTTTAAAAAGAGAGTACATACAGGTGAAATAGATTTTAGAAGAGAGAGGAATAAGTTGTTTCCGAGTTTTTTAATAACCCAACTTTTCAGACTTCCTAAGTGAGTCCATCATTAGGGGTAGACGCCAAATATTCTTTGAAAAGATTACGAGGATTAGGGCAAAGGAAGTTTAGCCCTAGAAAATATCAATTTTTCAAAGAGAGTAGTGTTTTCCATCAAATCGCTTCCATGGTAGGATTGAATGTTTTTAAAAAGAGATTCCATACAGGTGAAATAGATTACAGAAGAGAGAGGAATAATCTGTTTCTGAGTTTTTTAATAACCCAACATTTCGAACTTCATAAGTGAGTCCATCATCATGGGTAGACGCCAAATATTCTTTGAAAATATTGTGAGGATTAGGGAAAAGGAATTTTAGCCCTAGAAAATCTCAATTTTTCAAAGAGGGTAGTGTTATTCATCAAATCCCTTCCATGGTAGAATTTAATGTTTTTAAAACTATAGTTCGTATAGGTGAAATAGATTTCAGAAGAGATAAGAATAACCTGTTTCCAAGTTTTTTAATAACCCAACATTTCGAACTTCATAAGTGAGTCCACCATTAGGGGTAGACACCAAATATTCTTTGAAAATATTTTGAGGATTAGGGCAAAGGAATTTAGCCCTAGAAAATCTCAATTTTTCAAAGAGGGTAGTGTTGTCCATCAAATCCTTTCCATCGTAGGATTGAATGATTTTAAAAAGAGATTCCATAGAAGCGAAATAGATTTCAGAAGAGAGAGGAATAACCTATTTCTAAGTTTTTTAATAACCCAACGTTTCAGACTTCCTAAGTGAGTCCATCATCAGGGGTAGACGCCAAATATGCTTTGAAAAAATTGTGAGGATTAGGGAAAAGGAAGTTTAGCCCTAGAAAATCTCAAGTGATTATTGTTTGACAAAAACTATAGCGCTGTATAGGTAAAATTTAAATATTCTCTGTTCATGTATAATTGTAGTTTAATTTTTATAAATAAAATAGCTAAGTTTTTTTCCATGGACAAAAAGTGCATACAATAATTGTTTATACATAAAATTAATTAAAAATAAAATCTCAATTAATCTACCAAACATAATTTTTTGTTGATTTTATTGAAGAGTTGAGTCTTTTTATAAGGACCATATATATATATATATATATATATATATATATATATATATATATTGCTATATCTATACTCTAACATTGTAATTTAATTTATTTTAAATTGATTATATATAATTAATCATAATATTTAACTACTTTAATTCCAACGATATAGAATATTTTATTATAAAACATATTTGTATACGATAATTTACTTCTACTTTCTTTAATGATAAGGGACATTTAAGATAAAACTCCCATGTTACAAGAGTCTTCACCAAATGAAACTTCATACTCAACACTGATCAAATAATATTTTTTCTTTTAATTTTAAATATTACCCAAACCTTTGTATTTACAATATAAATGGAGTATATATATATAATAATAGGTTTATAAATATGTGTATAAGGGAGGTAGGGGTGGAAAAAAGTATTTGAAATATTTCTTATCTCTAAATATTTCTTAGAAGAAAAACCCAATATTACATAGTGGGTTCTATTGAGAAGGGATTCAAACCATAGTCCCATAGTGATAGAACTAGCTCCTTGATTGGACAACCCCTCAATTCCTTCAAATTAAACTCGACATTCTAACGTTCCCTTCTTTTTGGAATTGACTAAGGGTAGCTAGAGACCTTATGACCCATTCTAATCTGAATCTCATCCCCTCTAATTCCTTGGAAATCCGAAAAGAAACATTGTAATCTCTTGGAATAAAAAATGAAAGAAGAGAGAAGACAATAGCCTTTTAGAACTAGAGTCTAACGTTAAAAATTTTCCCAACTAGGAAGGGTAGCGCTAGATATCATAACACAAAATAATGCAGTGAAATCCTTAGATAAAGCCAAAAGGAAGAAACTTTTTGATCAAAAAAATGAATTAACATTGAAAATTCAAACCTTATTGTTGCAAGTAGAGGATGAAATTACAATTTCTTTCCACTATTTTGAAAAGAGAGGAAGGTGATCAACACAATTTGGGTAATTGATAGAGTACATGGGACAAAGGCCACATGCTTCAATGAAATTTGGACCCTATATTGCTAGAATCTATTCACGAGACACACAAAAATACCCATAGATTTCATTTTAAACATTTCCAATCAATCTCCTAGCTTTATTAACTGAGAAGGAAATGATCAACTATTAGTTGGCATTTCTGAGGAGGAATTACTTAGAGTCTTGTACAGCATTGAGTGGAATAAAAACTCGACTCCTAATGAGCTTCCTATCAAGTTATTTTTTTATTATTATTATACACAATTAATTTAAGTTAATTAATATTGAATAAAGTTTAAATTAGAGAAACTTTTCATAAATGTTTATCAAATTAATTCTTCAAGATCATATGTCATGTAGTATAAAAAACATACTCATCATATTTTATGTAGCTATTTTATTTCTATGTGGAAAATTTACCTTCAAAATATACCTTTCCTTTATTTATAAATGAATCCATCCTTTCCTTGAGGGTTTTGAAATATAAATCATAATATTAAGAAATAAGACTAGTTATTCATAAATCAACTCACTATATATGTAAAAGGAAAAAAGGAAAATATTAGGATTTTTCAAAATGTCATAAATCACTTCACTATATATGTAAAAGGGAAATATTAGGAGTTTTCAAAATGTTGAATAAACCATGAGAGAAACATGAATCAAGAGAAAATATCTAGATTATGTAGATGGACTTAGAGGAAATATATGGAGTAGATGTATATGGATCAAAAGGAAATACATAGACTATATATGGATAAAATCATAGCAAGAGTCCATTAACGAATCAAACAAATTTCTAGCACACCTGCTGAGTGAAGCCCAAGTGATTAATCTCCCTCTCATACAATATATACAAAATCCTTTACTCATAGCTTCCTAGAGTAACAATAGGTCCAACAGGGTTACTAAAAGTTAAGGTTTCCCTGAAATGTTGAGCAATAAGTGTCTCAGGTCATCAACATGAAAAATTTCCTTGAGGGAGTACCATGTCTGAGCCACCACTAAAATGGAATTCAAATTCAAGTAATTGAATATTGGTATTTCCACACGAGACAAATTGTAACACAATCCAAATATAGTTGTCATTTGAACCGCGGGATATCCAATATGAGAAGAAAATCCATTTGCAATCTGGTTATAGATTGCTTGGGGAAAGTTAATTTAAGTAGTTCCCGAATCTACGATGGTTCGAATATTTATGTTACTCTCAAATGAAGATATATTGGAGGGAACCGTCAGGTTTTTCCACCATTTCTCACCCCTTCTAAACTAATGAAATAGAATTGGCTATATCCAACAAAAGATGATTAGGAGTTAGTGAGAAAGGGAGTGTAATTCAAATTCATTTTCATGGGAGTGGAATTTATGATTTGTGAAGAGGTTGGAATTCGATTTATCTATGCACCTATGCAAAACCAATGTACAAAATCTCTCCAAAACACTTGCATCTACCCATTTAACAAGGAATATCAACTGATTTGATCCCTTGACTCCAATGGTGGATATGTTCTAAGCCCAGGATACATTTTCTTGACACTTTCAATTAGAGTTGATCCTCCTCCTTGGTGGGGAGAATACATTTAGAAGTTAAAGTGCCTAACCAAAGCTAAGTTCTTCATGTGGCTTCCACCACACAACAAAGTGTCCACTAAGGAGGAACTAAAATCTATAAATTTATATGGGACCAAAAGATGTGGCTTCTATAAATAGAATAATTAGCCACCAAACACCCCATCCTTCTCTTTGGTTGTTTGTAACAAAATACAAAGGTACAAATTAGGGACATCATTCCTCTAGGGTGGAGACCCTATAACAACAAATATTAAAATTTGGATTAACAATTAGAATACAAAAAACTAGAAAGCACTCCCCTTGATTGTAGCTAGGGGAATTTGGATTAAATGAAATCATTCCCATTTTGAGGATTCAGATTCCTCTTTTATGCATTGTGGCCTATAAATTATCGACATCCTATTAACCTATTTTTAAAGCCTTCATTCCAATACATAAATTCCTTGTGAAGAACCTATTATATAAAATGACATACTCTTAGGATCTATTTCAAGGCTAAGTTGGGGAGCGACACAAAATTAATAAAATTTTTGTACTCATGACTCTAAAATTACTCTTAGTTTATGAATTTCCCAAATCCAAGTTTATGGGCACATTCTTATTTTGATTCAATGGATGAAAGGAGAACTTATTTTGTGTAAATTCACATTGCAACCTCTTTTTCATGCCATTATGTCGCTAAAATTATCCTTCTATCACATTTCTTTCTTATATGTTTATAATGACACGAGATATCAAGAAATACAACTATTTAAGAATGGAGTGGCACTAGACAATGGGATTCGGAATATCGTTAACAAAAAACCTACACAATCCTTTGAATATGTTCATGTTCCTTAGTTCTCATCTTTTTTTGCTTAGTTTAGATAATTTTGATGAGTGACTTTTCATGTAGATCTAGACTATGTTCATATGGGGATATCCAATAAAATATTTCACTACAAGGAAAAGACCCTCTAGCGGATGTTTTTGAGGAACCAAAAAGAAAAATACCCCATATATCCATTTCTAGCGGAGGTTACTAGAGGATGTTGGCGGGTGGAGGGTTTTGCGGATGTTTTCCTATCGGTGCTCTTATTGTTAACACTCGCCCCGGTGATCTCAAAAAAATAGAGCACCGGTGCAAACAAAATCATTGCCACACCAGACACCGTGCACTCCATACACACCCGCTCGGTGCGTCATAATATAATAGAGCACCGGTGCCTCATAACTCGTCTGTGCTGGTGCATTATAAAACACAACGCCAACACCGAAACCACCCGGTGCAGTAGACAGAAACTGCACCAGTGCATCATAAAAAATGCGCCGAAACACAAACCGACCGGTGCATTTGTAGCAAACAATACCGGTGCGCCTACAAAAAACACACACTGGTAAATTTAAAAAAAAAAAATTACGAAAAAAAACCCTGATTTTTCAGTTTTCCAGTGCTCCTAAGCTATCAATTACCGATGCGCATGATACCATAGAATGCACCAGTGCACACTGAACATTGGCACACTGGACAGCATGCGTGAAGTACACACTGTTGCGGCGTCCAATTACTGTAACACACTGGGGTGTCAATACTCGTTCGCGCTGGTGCATCATAAAACATTGTGCCATAACAAAAATGAGCCGATGCATTCTTCTCTAAGAGCACTGGTGTGCTAGAAACCACACGCACTAGAATAGCGTTATATAAAAAAAAATTAAGGAAAAAAAACCGGTGCTTTGCGACTATTACGCACCATTGCTTTACCATTACGCTGCCCCAGTGCATCATCAAATTTTCGCACCGAAACATAAACATCCCAGTGCGCGGTAAGGGAAATGCCCCGGTGCATTATAAACAATGTGCCAAAATTGATACCGCCCGGTACGGTTTTATTTCATCGCACCGGTGCGCTTATAAAACCCCGCGCATTGAAACAAGGTTAATTAAAAAAAAATTTATGGCCCAAAAACTTCATTATTCACTTTCCTCAGTGCTCCAGAGCTCTATAGCCCCAGTGCTATTTCCTTAATTTTGAGCCGCCTTGACATCGGTGCTCTCATTGCACCCATTTCATGCACTGCTGCTTTGCATTGGCCACCAATCTCCAACTTGCATTTTGAAAAACAGTGGCCAAATTTTATTTTCCAAATTTTACAGCCAATATGCCTCCTCAACAGCGAAATGTATAGGTATTTTTCTATTTTTTCTATAATTAAGCCTTTTATCGGATTAGAAATTGAAATAAACTTAAAAATAACCATTAAAAAAGAAAAAAAAATAATTGTCGCGTGGTGCGCTCGAGCTATTCGGCTTGCACTGGATAGCAGTGCTACCTGTAAAATTTACAAGTAGCACCGCTATCGGTGCTAACATTAACCACACCGTTTCCAGGGCAATGTCGAAAGGCACCCCGAATAATTTTAAACTAAAAATAAAAAAAAATAAAAAAGGCGGTGCACTCATTTATCCAGGCGTACCATTGACCCTGGCAATCACAGTGCGGTGCGTTGACTTCATTTTCCACCTCGGGTTATGTCAGCGCATCATATTTTACATTCCGTGAGGGTCAACGATGTGGCCGGGTAAAAGACCGCACCATCAACTATGTCATTGTCATGAAGTCGGTGCGCTGACATGACTATATGCATCGGGGCATATATTTCAGTCAGCGCACTGCTATTCTGAATTATATATAGTCCACGGTGCTTGAAAAATAGACATCTGCACCGAATCCAGCGCGGTCTGTTTCATTAGGGGCCCCGGGGACAGTGCGCTAAAATATTAGGACGCACCGGCACTGGTGCGTGACTGTTTTTATGGAGCACCAACTTGTATGTTTGTTTTGTTTTCAAAAAAATCATATATGTATATTTATAAATACATTTCTATTTTAATAAAAAAAAAATATTTAATATGGCAATGATTTAGAGAGAACAGGAGCAACAACAGCAACAACAAGTAGAACAATATGACATGATTCTCCAATGGGAGGCGAGAGAGAGGGAGAGAGATGGATGCCCTCGCCCTATTACCGCAGATACCCAGAAGATCCTTATGCAGGTAGGCTTCATCAAGTTCTATGAGGAGGCTATTTCCGGCCTAAAGGCCCATAGTGTGCTTTTGAGACATCTTATCGGTAGGTAGAATGCCCACCGATAGGATTTTCAGGTTGTTCCTGACCAATGGTACACACCCACTGAGGAGGACATTTATTTTATTACAGTAATATCGAGGAGAGGGGTGGATTTTCCCTCATTCCCAGACGCGCTAGCTGGTTGTGTAGCAGGGAGTCAGTTAGTTTACTCCCAAAGATACATTGGAGCACATGTACTGTCTCCTTTAGAGTTTGAAGTACCTGGAGGTCAGTTATGTATAGGTGCTTTTGGTAGGAAAGACATGCAGTGCCTCTCTATTATCACTTCGATCATTTCGCAAAACACCAATGACAGGCAATACATTAGTTGCTTGCTTTTATATTATGTTGATTCTTTAGTACAACAGCCACAACTTGTCAGGTGGTCTACCTTTTCTTTGTGACAGTTTTGTATGGCCTTAGATAGATGTCATGCTCATGCACAAGGGAGGGTCAACTTCCCTTTTGCTTCAGAGTTGTTTTGTTTATTTTTTGAGAGGTTTCTAGAGATGAGACCTAGTTTTTTTCGACAGCCTCGTAGGCCAATGTTCGAGGCCCGGATGCGCATGTGGGGGAAAATGATGCCCAAGAGGGGAGACACTATGTTTCCAGTGAGGATATCACATGATTCGCTGGAATTACTAGCCAAAGTTGGCGGGTTGCATCCCTTAATTATGGTCCCATGTCCTTATGCTGGACTAGATTGGTGAGGGTGTCCCAAAATCCTCTTCACTCCTGATGATCCGCCAGATGATAGAGGTAATATTACTGTTTTATTTATATTTATTCTAACATGTTCTTTAACTTGTTTTGTTAAATTGTGTAATGAAATTGTCTAATTATTGTTGTGTACTTGTATATATTTTGTAGACATTGGCTCTTTTGATGGTGACGAGATTCCGGATCCACCACATGATCTAGGTGTCAATCCTGATTATTACGATCAGGAGATGGCTGATGCGCCAGAGGATGAGGTCGGTGGCGCAACAGAGAGACGTGCTGATCCTAAGCCTCATGGTGCACCGGTACCGCCTTCTGCTAGGAGTGGTCAACCTAAGACCAGATACTGGATGGAGTTGGGCAGCCAACTCTGTGGATTGATTTCAGATGTGGGCATCAAGCCCACTCATTACAGTGAGATACAGGGCGATGATAGACTGTTACGTATGTGGAGAGGCATGTCGCATGACATGTATGGCCTGATGCAGCATGTCATAGGAGCTATGATAGTTGTTACACAATTGAAGAGGATTGTTTGTAGCTATAGGCGTATTCGAGCTGTGGCACATGATGGAAAATCCACCAGCAGCGACTCAGATGCATCTCATGATGATTTACCTCGCGACGCACCTGATGATCATCATGAGGCTCCACTGGCAGCATCTAAAACTAGTCATCATGGAGATGAGGCTGGACCATCGGCCACGTCCAGTGAGAAGCCTGTAACATCCATCAGTACTAGTCACAATCATCATGAGCAGGCTAGACCATCGACTGCCGAGGCTGCAGTACTATTGACTGAGCAGGCCTCCAATACTATTGTGCCTCATATTGATCATGTTGTACTACCACGAGCGGATGCATCCATCGGTACTAGTGATCATCATGATCATGAGCAGGCTAGTCAACCATCGACTGTCGAGGCTGCACCCAGCTTTATTGAGCAGGCCGCATCCACTTGTACTAGTGTTATTGATGTTGTTATACTACCACCAGTGCCTGATCCATGACATTTATATTACAGTTGTATATTTTTAACATTATATATATATATATATGGTCCACGTATTTTATGTTCATGTTGCAGTTGTACTTAATTTTCATGTTGATGATCATCATGATGTGGTGCATATTGTTAGTCATGTTAGATATGTTCATTTAATGTTTAACTTGCAGATAGATGTGTATATGTGATAGGCACATGAGTTATTTGACATTATATTGAGATGTATATTTGATGTTTGTGTTGTGATGATGTTAATATATAATGTTAATTTGATGTTAATTGAATGTGTTTATTAGTCGAATATGACGTTTGTACGATGGTTATCATGATCGTGATGATGTTTATTAATTAATTTAATATTATTAAATGACCATGATATTTATTAAATATTATGTCGTGAATGTAATTGTAATTTTAATTTTAATTCTATGTAAAATTGTAAAATTGTATTTGTATTTGTTCTAATTGTAATTTTAAGTGTAATTGAATGTAAAATATTTATTAATGTAAAATTTTAATTGTAATTGTAATACTTAATTTATTCTGAAATGATTGTAATTGTATATATGAAAAATTGTAAAATTGTAATTGTAATTCTAATTGTACGTAAATTTCACAAATTGTAATTGTATTTGTAATTGTAATTTTAATTGAATTGTATGTAAATTATTTGTAAAATTGTAATTGTAATTGTAAATGTAATTCTATGTAAAATTGTAAATGTAATTGTATTTGTAACTGTAATTTTAATTGAATTGTTTGTAAAATATTTGTAAAACTGTAATTGTATTTGTAAATGTAATTATATGTAAAATTGTAAATGTAATTGTATGTAAAATTAAAATTGTAATTGCAATTCTAATCGTAATTCATGTATGTGAAATTAATGTAAAATTGTAATTGTAATTTTAATTCTAATTGTAATTGTAATTTTAATTAATGTAATTGTATGTAAAATATTAATTTGTAAAATTTTAATTCTATTAATGTGAAAATTTTAATTGTATTAATGTGAAATGATTTTATTAAAATATTTAAATTTGTAAATTTGCAAATAATTGTAAAATAACAAATCTAGAATAATACGAATTTTTGTAACATGAAGTTTAGAAAATAATGAAAATAAATTCATGTACTTTATAATTATCATTATTTTATTATGATCTTACATACAAAAAAAAAAAACTTTAAAAAGTCTGGTGCGCTTATCATCCTAACAGGCCCGGTGCGTCGTATTAATACAACGCACCGGAAAGGAATAAACGCAAATAAAAAAATGCAACTCTATTTAGTTTAAGTTAAAAAAAAGAGACAATTTGAAAAATGGGCGACAAAATATTTTTGAAAATATAATTTGATAAAATAATTCTTTAAATACTAAACACTTTTCATTATTTCACTATTTTTGCTAAAAAAATTCAGTCAAATTTTTGCAAGAGATAGACATGGAGAAAGAGAGCACAAGGGCACTATGGATGGCGAAATACGTTCAAACAAAAGTATTCATACAATCAGAAACCAAAACTCTAGTGATTCAAGCCCTTTATCATAGAATTTCAAACCATTTTGTGATTAAATCTAATTCTTTGTTTTACTTTTTTCTGCAGTTTTTTATTTTTTCCTGCAGTTTTATCCATTTTTATCCTGAACCCTTCATTTTTTTGTTTTTTCCCTTCTTCTCCATGTTTTTGTGATTTAAGAATTAGATTTTTTCATTTTAGATTGACGTCCAACCCACGGGACAACATGCATAGTCGAATCCCAATCCATTCGGCCATTGCGTGAATTTTTCAAAAAAATGGATTTTTCTTTATCGGTGCGCTCTGTGTACACCACCGCACCGGTGCTCTATATTATTATAGTGCACCATGCAAGTTCTGTGTCGTAAAAAATTGAAAACATTTTTTAAATCCGTGCACTAAATCTGAAATAAGGCACCAGTGCTCTCTTTAACTAGGGAAGCACCGTACGGTGTATTACACCATTTTTGCAGTGCGTTTATAATACCCCACGCACCGTTAGGTCTATTACACTATTTTTGCAATGCATTTATAATACCGAACACACCGTACGGTGTATTATACTATTTTGCGGTGCATTGTTAATATATCCACGCACCGGCAGCAGTGCGGATTTCATGAAAGGCACACCGGTGTCTCGAGATTTATTTTCTACCTGAAAAGTTGAGAATTTATTTATAAATATATTAATGAATGATATGCTACAGGTTTCAAATTGATAAATAAATGACTGACAAGATATCAATTAACAAAAATATTGTTAACACATCAAGAAAAGCAAAAAAGGCAAGTTCTTTGTAAATTCTTTATAAAAAATATTATTTTTGAACTATATGTAACTTTAACTAATATGTATTGTTTACTGTGTATCTTGCAGAGCCACAAAAAGACAAATCTCGATGTGATTATTTCTTATCTACGACTAGAAGAGCGTAAAATTTTAATGGAAAATTTGCAGAAAGATAAATCAGGTGAATGAAACAATACTATTGATCCAATATGAGTTTCTTTTTTTAATTATCATTAATAATATACTTAAAATTATTAGATAACATGTGTCAAATAGTCTACTAATTCACATCTGTTTAATGTTCTACAGGGACCAACAACTTAGAAAAGGAATGTTGTTCTAAGAAAAGAAAAGAAATAGAACATGCAAATGAAAATGAATTGCTCTTTGGCTCATCTGGAGTGGTGCTGAAAGTTAACGAAAGGGGGAAAATATTTTACAAAAGTTTGAGGGATCTAGTGGAACGAATACAACAACGTGCTTCAAATTTAATATGTAATCATTGAATTTTTCAATCATTAGGTACAATAAATAAACAATCTAGCATTAAATATTATTTTTCAAGAATTTTCTTGCAAAAAAGAAAAAAAAATGCAATCCATTCAGCACATAAAACAAGATGAAAAGGAAGAAAATGGTTAATCTCTAAGTTTGTGAGTAATTGTTACTTCCTTATAAAAACTTATCCAGATTTCAATTTTGTATTTTTTAAGTTGTTTTACAAAAATCATCATTGAATTTCTTCAAACAGGTGCTAACATACAATGAAGAACCATCAAACAAATTGATTGAAATTGGGTTAAATATGGGTTGTGAGTATATGTTGGCATATCAAAATTTAGTTGTGGAATTTGTAAGCATCTATCAATCTTGTTTTAATTAGCTCCATCTATAATTAATAGAACAAAAACATCTTTTATATTAAATAAATGATTTTTTATGGGGTATAAAACTTACAGGAAACAAAGTATGGAAAGATGGCACGGTACATGGTTTTGAAAGAATGTGTATAGTTTATGAGTCAATTTTTGCTATGGTACGTCATTTTTCTTTTCGATTTACATTGATGTATATTATTTAATATTTGAATTTTTATTATTCTCACCAATGTAAATACACTCATTTTAGTTTATTTTTATGTTTGTAGATGGAAAGTGAAGAAGAAGAAAACAATCAACGCCGTGAACATAACATTCCTGAAAATAACCCAAGTCATGGAAGTAGCTCTAGTAGTGATAACAGTTCAAGCGAAGAATGATGATCACTATGTAATTTGGATATCAAAGCAAGGTATTTTATTTTTTGAAATATATCTGTGAAATTAGACATTTTTTTAATGTAATGGACATAGTGTCCCAATTGAAAGACAAAGGGATACGAATAATTGTCCCATTTTGTATGATAAATATTGTCTTCTTCATATATATATAATCATAAAATATGTTTTAATTTATTCTATTATGATCTCCATTGTCGATGTTGTGTTCTCCATTATCGTTCTCAAATGCACTAATAAAAATCTAATTCATATGAATATTATTATAATATTATATATATGTGTGTCGAATTTTAATGAATAATGAATTTAAAAAAACCACAATAATTCTGATATGATATAACAGATTAATCTAAACAACATGTTGTAGCTCCTAGAGACAGTCTAGAGTTGTGATAGACCAGTGCCCAGGACATCTTAGCATAGCAAGGAGCATATAATACAATGTAGGAAGTTGTCAGCTTCAGCTCACATGCTATCTCCTGTAAACAGGGAAATAAAATAGAATGGGACCAAACTCTCATAAACGGACACAGGAAAAGAGATACTGCAGAGGCAAGATGCAGAACTCTGATACAAAAGCAACAGACAATTTAGAGACAGTTTACTGCAAAGCGGGTCGATTCAGAAATACTTCACAGACATAAATTATCAGAAGGTATATGTAGTGAAAGAAATATTGAGAAGATACTAGTTAGCATTGAGCTGATACCCAGATATACAATACCACCATGCATGGGCTTACCAATCTAAGAATCCATACATGATAATAGCATTTTAAAAGCATCCTCCCACAACAACTAGTATAGCAGAAGTATGGTTAGCTAAATAATGGAACAGAATATCATGCATGCACCATATTTAAAGAACTTGAATGATCCGAGCATGGGCATCAACTAGGATGAATCCATACCAAAAATCAGTGAGCCACTCGCATTCCAAAACATGATACAAGAAAGATGGATGAAATGAAATGTTCTATTAATATAACACAATAAAAAAGATTATAGACTGTGAAATACCAAAGACCAAAATCCTCTTTGACAGATAGAACTCCTCCTCACTGAGACCCTATGGGCTCTGAGCCTTCATACAATAATTTTACAAAATGTATGCAAAAAGCCTTTCACTGCATAAATTTCTGATAAAATCCGGAACCCTTACAATACGTTTCTTCATGGTTTTTATAGGAGAAACTAAAACCTAGCAAAAGAGGTAGGTGATGAACATTTAATTGTATGATTAAAAAAAAATGGTGGAGAAGTGCCCGCCCATACTTCTTAACGGCGCTGTGTTATTTGTACTTTGTGGCCTGCTAACTGAAATAAATGCACTGGGTGAAAATCTCTTCAGGAACACGATATAGGGATAACCATACCAACATTATGTCCTTTCCTGGAAAGAAAACTCTGTTGAAATAAAGCCTTGAGGACATTTCTTTCTGTGTATAGATCTTTCGAATGATGTGCAGGATCTTCAATTTGGTACTCTGCTTCCAAAGGCTAGGACAAGGCCTCCAAAATCTTCAGCTACCTGTATTTAATTCTCTACTGATTACTGATATTCTTTATCTGTCCCATTGATATCTTCATCTGTGAAATCGGCGCCTTGAATTTCCCTGCAGGGTTTGACAAATTTGAACCTGCCTCTTAAATTAGAGTCTTGTCAATTTGGCTTCCGAAGATTTTCTTCATAACTCTGATTTGAAAAATGGTCCTTTGACATGTGCTCAGCTCTTGTAATGGATGCTGCAAATTATGATAATTCTCTGTAGCTGTTAATCCTGCAAAACACACAAATATGTGAAGAAAAAAAATGCATGGGGGACGACAATGCAATGGAAGCGACTGTGTAACAGAGCGACGTGATGAAGTGGCGAAAACATGCAGGGTGGTGACGAAGAAAACGCAGTAGAAATAATGGCGGAAGGGATTGCCAAAGTTTATAATGCGGAACATTAAAATATAACGTATGAATGAAATATATAAATGGCGGAGGAAGAAATGCGATAACACGTGGGATGATGACGTGGAGGAAGACCGGGTCAATAGTGGGGATGGTGAAATCTTGGACGTTCGATCTCAGGAGGAGATCGACGGTTAAAAGAGCGTCGGGGGCAATGGGCAGTGTGCCAGGGGCAAGATTTTCCTATGGTTAAACCTCGTGCAGCTTCGGAGCACGACGATCATTAGATGAAGACCCTCAGATCGGACGGTTGTGATGAATATCGTTGCGTGACTTCGACCGAACGATAATGTGCGATGGAGAGCAGTTTTGAGGCCGTACACAGGGACACGTGGTGAGCGTTGTATGGAATCGCTGGCCCAACGAGAATTACCGCCTACTGCCGAAAGGCGGTGCGATATAAACCACCCGATTTTGAACAGTGTTTTGGGTGCGGGGACCACCAGGGCAGGCACATCGCGAACCTTAGATTTCACAGTTTGATCGGATGGCTGAGATGCGGTTTTGGGTGATGACTAGAGGATCACGAATGTCATTTGATCTATATAGATCAACGGCCAAGGGCGTGCCCGATATACATACGTGATAAGTGCCTCTAGTTTCAGCACTCGGTTTGGTGCCCAGGTTACATGGAGAAAAAGAACAGAGGGGCTAGGGCCGAAGGAGCTATGCCTCGAATATTTTCAAATATGAATTTTCAGCCTTTTATAATGTGTTTTGGTGGCGGGAAGTGGTAACGATAGGCGTAAGAAAGGTTTTCCAAGGCTGCAAGGGGGAATTCGAGACCTTTAAGAGAGATTTCCTGTGAAATTCTATAGGAACTGGATTATGATCAACATTGGCTCCACTTGGGGATGGCACATTCATCCCTGAACGTGTCGAGAACTCACAGACCCTCTGATCATCTTCTGTGAAAACTCGGCTCTTCAGCAACCTCCATTTTTCACTTTATCATTCATCACAACACCAACATTATTCGAACAAAGATAAAACAAAAAATAAAATACAGTATAGTACACCAGGCTGTCCTTGCCTGGATTAGAATTGGAAATAGGGTTTAAGAAATTGACTGTTTACAAGGGCATCCAACAAGTCACCTTGTAAATTCTCCAACCTGAAGATATTATTGCCCCCCTATTCCACAATTTTGAAAGGACCAAACCAAAGGGGGTCGAATTTACCATGTTTTCCCTTCTCAGCTTTCTGGATATCCCATCTGAGCACCAAATCACCAATATGTAGCTTCATGTCTTTTGCGTGCTGATCAAAAATGTGTTTCATTTTCTCTTGATATTTTATTAACCTCTAATTCACTTGGCCCTGTGTTTCTTCTAATTCCACCAATTGATTGATTCTCTTTATCATGCCATCAGGTTCCTCCTGGATTTCTTGCATGAAGCGGGCCACTGGTAAAGCTATTTGTGTAGGAAAAACTGTTGCTCGTCCATATACCAATTCATAGGGAGATTTCCCAGTTTCCCTCTTGCTGGTGATTCTATTAGCCCATAGAGAAAACTTCAATTGGGAATCCCAATTCGTCTGATTTTCATTGATAGTCTTCTTCAAGGCCCTCACCAAAGTTTTATTTGAAGACTCTGCCAAGCCATTCCCTTATGGATAGTAAGCTGTAGAGTGACTCAGTGTGATATTGTATTGCTGGCAGAAATTCACAAATTTTGCAGACTTGAAGGCCTGTGAATTATCAGTCACTATCCTGGCAGGACAGCCAAACCTGGATATAATGTTTTCCTCCATGAACTTTATGATCACAGTATCTGTAGCATTTCTTGCAGTTATGGCTTCCACCCATTTAGTGAAATAATCCGTGGTTGTCAATATCCATTTATGTTGTCCACTTGACGAAGGATGTATCTCACCTATAAAATCAATACCCCATTGTTTGAATGGTTCATCCACATGCACTAGAATCAGGGGAAATGGTGCTGATTTCTGTCTCTCTGCAAATTTTTGACATTTATCACATGCTCTTACCCTGGCAAAGACATCTCCAAAAAGTTTCGGCCAATAGAAGCCAGCTTTCAGAATTTTATGAGCTGTGGCCCTCCAGCTGTAATGGCCTCCACAGATCCCTTCATGGAATTCTGCTATAATACTCTCGACTTCATTCTCTGTGAGACACAGGAGTAAGACGCCTGAGGGATCTCGCCAGTATAGTCGGCCATTGGCGACTATATACTTCTGTGATTTCAATCTTAGTGCTCTGTATTTAGTTTTGTCACAACTTGGAGGGCAGCTGAGTGTAAAGAGATATTCTACTATCTCTTTGTACCACTGAATGGTGAGGTACTTTATACGTGTTTCTGGAGTAGCTACTCCAATTCCATGTCGTTCTTCCTTCTCCTCAGGTTCCTCACTTGCTATAATGGACAAATGTATGCCCAGATCTTGATAGTTTGATTCAGATAACATTTTGGCAAGCCCCTGTCCTTTGATCAGCTTAATAGGGCGAATGTCTAAGTCGTACTCCTGTATTTTAGCAATCCACTTACCCCTTTTTCCTTCACTATCCCCCTGAATAAGGATATCTTTTATAGCAGCTGTAGGTACAAATGCAGTGATGTGGGACTGTAAGATATATACATGGAATTCTTTAAGGGATTTCACTAGGGCATATGCTTGATTTTCCAATATGTTGTACTTTACTTCTACATCATGAAGCACCTGACTGAAAAAGCAAATAGGCTGCTCATATCCTTCATCATTTCTCTGCAATAAAACTCCTGCTATTGTATGAGGTGATGCAAAAGAAAAAATCATGAAAGGTTTATCATAATCTAGTCCAGCTAGCACATGGGCTTCTGCAAAAGCATTCCTTATCCTGGTAAATGCCTCTCGTGATTCTTGTGACCACTTTACCTCGTTATCCTTCTTCAGCATATATGTTATATGCCTAACTATCTCAGCATATTTAGGGATAAACCTTCTCAAGAAATTAATGCGCCCTAGGAATACTTGTACCTCTTTCTTATTTATGGGAAAAGCAATACTATTTATAACCTCTACCCTCTTAGGGTCTATTTTCACCCCATCCTTATTCACAATATGGCCCAAAAGCTTTCCCTCTTCTAATGCAAATAAAGATTTCTGAGGATTCAGAGAGAGACCATACCTTCTGCATTTTTCAAAATTTCTCCGCAGATGTTCAATATGCTCAGCATCATTCTTGGAAAACACAGTGATATCATCGAGGTAGACCACCAGGAATTTATCTTTCTCTCCCACAAAAGAAATATCCATTGCCCTCTGAAAAGTGGCCCCTGCATTAATCAATCCAAAAGGCATCCTGGCATACATAAATGTACCCCATGGTGTGGTGAAAGCAGTCTTCTTTTGATCCTCTAGAAATACAGCCACCTGGTTATAACCAGAGAATCCATCCATCATTGACATCCTGGAAGATCCAACCACCTTATACAGGATGTGATCCATCTTGGGTAGTGGATAATTATCCTTTAAGGAAAGTCTGTTTAAATTTATAAAATCCACACACATCCTTATTTATCCATTCTTCTTCCGTATAGGGACAAGGTTTGCCACCCATTCAGAGTACCTCAATGGTACAATTATTTTGGCCTTCAGCAGCTTCTTAATTTCTTTCTCAATAGAAGGCAACAGCAAGGGATTGATTTGTGTGAGCTTCTGCTTATGGGGCTTTGCTTCTACCTTTAGTGGAATTTTGTGTTGTATAATATTGATATCAAAAGTTTTCAAGTCCCGATAGGACCATGCAAACACATCTTTGTAAGACTGAAATAATTTCTGATATAGCTTTCTATATTCTCCATGGATTTTCCTAGACAGTTTTATAATTTTGGGGTCAGCCGTAGTACCCAAATTCAGGTCTTCTACCTGATTTTCTTCTGTCACTTTTCTCAGCTGCAATGAGACATCATTCTTGTCAAATAATCTTTCTAGAGGCACCAGCCCTCTAGGTATAATGTTTCCCTTTAACTGCAACACTTTATTTCCTGCCAATTTTTCCTCCTAGTTTCTTTTTAAAATGTCTTCGGTCTCTTCGTCTTCTTCATCAGCATCAATCTCCATATTGGAGAATTCTCCCATTGTTTCTAGGAATCTCTTCATCTTCTCTTCATCTTCAAATACCTGCCAGTGTTTGATGTTGTCTGGGATTGAAGGCCGATAACGCACCTCGACTTCATATCTTAAAAGAGGGTTCTGAGGTGGTTGGAATGTACTTGCAGCTACAGCAAGGGAATCAGCCATCCTATTTTGTTCTCGGGGCATGAACTGTATATTGAATGCCAAGAAGAAGTTTTATACCATGTCCCAAACTTCATTCCTATATGCCCTTAGCCTAGGATGTTTGGTCTGACACTGATTCCTGACTTGTCTAACCACCAGCTCTAAATCTCCCATAACTCTTAAACTTTGTATGTTCATGTTCCTGGCTGTCTGCAATCCTAACAGAAGTGCTTCATATTCAGCCACATTGTTGGTGGCTTTATACTCTAGTTTGAAGGACAGTGGTACCCATCTACCTGTAGGAGAAATCAATAACACTCCAGCTCCATTTCCTTCTCTTGAATTTGCTCCATCAAAATGTAGTGTCCATATTCCAGCTTCCATGCTCTCTGAGGGCTTCTCACTCTTGATCTGGCAGAAGGATGGTTCATAAGAAAAATCTTGATCTTCTTCCAACATCAAGCATGAAAAATCTCCTTCTTTACTGTATATTGGTGAGTTTACAGAATTGTCAGCCTTAGTCACCATCTTGACAAATCTAGTCTCCCTGTATAACCTCCTCTCTTGGCCACCAAAAAATGGGATAGTGGCATATGTTAAATCCATTTTAATTGATCCACCAATTTTTGTTCCCCGGGACCTTGACAGCAACATGCAAAAACGAGCTGGGATACCAGCCACCACGATGTCCATTACCACACTTTTTGCTGCGATTTGGGCCAAATTGACCACCAAATCCTTGATCATCCCCAAGCATTTAACTCTTTTGGAATCAAATGAATAGAGGTCTTTATATGGACGTGTGATTTGTAAACCTAGTTGTTCCATGACTGATAGAGGCATAAGATTATGGGAAGCTCCAGAATCTAGCATGCAGTTATGTAATAGCAGTTCATGGATCACTAGAGACACATAGAAGGGAGGAGTAGAGGGATCTATCTCCTCAACATGTGGGCCAAAAACTACCATGGGTCTCTCTTCTTGAAGGTTGAGACTATCTGGGATGATTGGTGCTTCTGGAGGGAGCATAAAAGAGGTGACTTGAGATTGATATGCTGGATGTTTCAACAGTTCAGTCAAGGGGACTGAGATTTTGACTTTTTCAAGTTCCTTTTGCAAACTGAAAGCAAGAGGGGATTTTTCTATCATAACCTCTTTTGACTCTTTTTTTTCAACTGGGGGCATGAATTCTTTTGACACGGATTCGACATTAGGGGGGATGACTGTTTTTAAAGAGGAAGGAATTTGATCACTAGACTGCAAAGGTTTGTTTAGAGGTTCCTTACCTTTGTCTGTGGCTTTCTACCTTGTTGACTCCTCCTGAGCAGGTGCTTCCTTCTGGGGTAACTCCTCTTCTTTCTCATGAGTACGAGTCCTCTTCCTAGAAGATTTGAGATCATATCTTCTATTGAAATGTGCTTGCATGAAATCATCAAATTGTTTACAATAATGATCAAATTCTACTTCTTCTGTGTCTCGGGTCTTTTCTTCTTCTTGCAATGAGTATCTACCTGCATAATTTCCTTGCAAAGAGCATTCTTCTCCATCACTATTTGAGAAGGCAAGATTTGCATCCTCCAGTCCATAGGCAGCATCTTCAGTGGAGTCATCTACTGGACCTTCCAGGTACAATGGGTGTGGCACTTGATCTTGTTGTTATTTTGATTCCCTTGGAAATATTTGCAAGGGTGGTTTCCTATACTGAGGATTGTAACCTTTGTTTGGAGCATTCTAGAAATTTTTGAAGGTTGTGTTCTTGGCTTCCAATTCTAGCTTGACCATTTTTTTAATCAACTTGCTCATTTCTTCCATTTTGTCTGAGTCTCTGTCTTGACTAGAAGTGGATGCCTCCTCTTTGTCCTTTCTTTTGGTATCCTGCTCAGCTCTTCCTTTTGATTTGCCAGTGGAGGCAAAGTTTGCTTCCAATTCTAATGCATCTACTTGAGCATCATCCAGAGTAGCAGGCTTTCTTTCTCTGAGAGAGAAACCAAATTCTGAATCAAAGGCTGATACAAAAAACACTTTAGCAACAGTTTGGTGGGGTTTTATATCAGCAGGGAGACTCAGATACAATTTATTAAATCTCTTGATAAATTCTGACACTCCTTCATTGTGTCTTTTCTTTAATGTATTGAATTCAATGAGGCAATTTCCATGATCTTTCTTCTCTCCCCATTTCCTGAGGAAAGTGTCTTCCATGTTATCCTAAGTGGTAATAGAACGGCCAGCCAATGTCTTAAACCATTTTCGAGCTTCACCATCTAGAGATTGCACAAACAGTCTTAAGACCACATCTAAATGTTCGACATTAAAGTTCTCTGCAAAGGAGCAGAAAGTATCAAGATGTTTCTGAGCATAAATCTCATTTTCTCCATTGAATCTGGGCAAGATCTTCAGATAATCTTGTGGCATATCATTTAACACCTGGGGTAAAGCCAGGGGAGAATATTTATTCATCAAGAAGGCTGAAACATTGACCATTGGAGGAGGTGGAGGTAGTGTAATAGTTGGATGAGTAAGAGGAGGAGGTGGAAGTGGAGTGTGAATGATAATAGGAATATACTCAACTACAGCTTGAGGGGATGAGGGGAACAAAGGTCTATTAACAACAGATATTTCGGTTACTTCATTGACCTATTCAACCTCAGGAGTAGGATAAAGACTATTTTTATTTCTGATACCCTCTCGGGGTGGACTATTTGAGTAATAATAATCAGTATCTCCCACAGTGGAGTCAGGAATTTGCAATTGAGAATATTGAGAGGAGGAGGAAGGAAAATCCTCTATAAACACTTCAGGAATCTCAGGACGGGTTGATTTCCTTTCCCTCCAATTTCTTCTATGTATAATCTGGTCAGGGTCAGACACTGAAGGTGTCTTTGGCTTAGATGTATTTGACCTCAGGTGCGGCTTACGAGGAGCCAGGACTGCAAGTAGATTTATCAAATAACAAAAGTGGAGTCGCCAAGGTGAGGGATCTACAACTCTCAACTCTCCATGCTCACCTACTTAGAGGGTCAATATGATTTGTCGAGGCCCAGGGATTTTGATTTTCTTAAATTCGTCCCCGGCAATGGCGCTAGAAAGATGTTGTAGCTCCTAGAGACAGTCTAGAGTTGTGATAGACCAGTGGCTAGGACATCTTAGCATAGCAAGGAGAATATAATACAATGTACGAAGTTGTCAGCTTCAACTCACATGCTATCTCCTGTAAACAGGGAAATAAAATAGAATGGGACCAAACTCTCAGAAACGGACATGGGAAAAGAGATACTGCAGAGGCAAGATGCAGAACTCTGATATGAAAGCAACATAAAATTTAGAGACAGTTTACTGCAAAGCGGGTCGATTCAGAAATACTTCACAGACATAAATTATCAGAAGGTATATGTAGTGAAAAAAATATTGAGAAGACACTAGTTAGCATTGAGCTGATACCCAGATATACAATACCACCATGCATGGGCTTACCAATCTAAGTATCCATACATGATAATAACATTTTAAAAGCATCCTCCCACAACAACTAATATAGCAGAAGTATGGTTAGCTGAATAATGGAACAGAATATCATTCATGAGCCATATTTAAAGCGCTTGACTGATCCGAGCATGGGCATCAACTAGGATGAATCCATACCAAAAATCAGTGAGCCACTCGCATTCCAAAACATGATACAAGAAAGATGGATGAAATGAAATGTTCTATTAGTATAACACAATAAAGAAGCTTACAGACTGTGAAATACCAAAGACCAGAATCCTCTTTGATAGATAGAACTCCTCCTCACTGAGACCCTATGGGCTCTGAGCCTTCATACAAGAATTTTACAAAATGTATGCAAAAAGCCTTTCACTGCATAATTTTTTGATAAAATCTGGAACCCTTACAATACGTTTCTTCATGGTTTTTATAGGAGAAACTAAAACCTATCAAAAGAGGTAGGTGATGAACATTTAATTGTATCATTAAAACAAAATGGTGAAGAAGTGCCCGCCCATACTGCTTGACGGCACTGTGTTATTTGTACTATGTGGCCTGCTAACTGAAATAAATGCACTGGGTAAAAATCTCTTCAGGAACACGATATAGGGATAACCATACCAACATTCTGTCCTTTCCTGGAAAGAAAACTCTGTTGAAATAGAGCCTTGAGGACATTGCTTTCTGTGTATAGATCTTTCAAATTATGTGCAGGATCTTCAATTTGGTACTCTGCCTCCAAAGGCTAGGAAAAGGCCTCCAAAATCTTCAGCTACATGTATTTAATTCTCTACTGATTACTGATATTATTTATCTGTCCCATTGATATCTTCATCTGTGAAATTGGCGCCTTGAATGTCTCTGCAGGGTTTGACAAATTTGAACCCTGCCTCTTAAATTGGAGTCTTGTCGATTTGGTTTCCGAGGATTTTCTTCATAACTCTGCTCTGAAAAATGTTCCTTTGACGTGTGCTCAGCTCTTGTAATGGATGTTGCGAGTTATGATAATTCTCCGTAGCTGTCAATCCTACAAAACACACAAAGTTGTGAAGAAAAAAAATACATGGGGGACGGCAATGCAATGGAAGCGACTGTGTAACAGAGCGACGTGATGAAGCGACGAAATCATGCAGGGTGGTGACGAAGAAAATTCAGTAGAAATAATGGCAGAAGGGCTAGCCAGAGTTTATAATGCGAAACATTAAAATATAACGTATGAATGAAATATATAAATGGCGGAGGAAGAAATGCGATAACACGTGGGATGATGACGTGGAGGAAGACCAAGTCAACAACGGGGACGGTGAAATCTTGGCCGTCTGATCTTAGGAGGAGATCGACGGTTGAAAGAGCATCAGGGGCGATGGACAGTGGGCCAGGGGTGAGATTTGCCTATGGTTAAACCTCGTGCAGCTTCGGAGCACGATGATCGTTGGATGAAGACCCTTAGATCGGATAACTGTGATGATTATCACTGTGTGACTTCGACCGAACGATAATGCACGATGGAGAGTGGTTTCGGGGTCGTACGCAGGGACACGTGGTGAGCGCTGTATGGAATCGTTGGCCCAAGGAGAATTACCGCCTACTGCTGAAAGGCGGTGTGATATAAACCACCCGGTTTTGAACAGTGTTTTGGGCATGGGGACCACCATGGTAGGCGCATCGCAAACCGTAGATTTCACAGTTTGATCGGACGGCTGAGATGTGGTTTTTGGCGATGACTAGAGGATCGCGAATGCCGTTTGATCTATATAGATCAACAGCCGAGGGCGCGCCCAATATACATACGTGATAAGCGCCTCCGGTTTTAGCACTCGGTCTGGTGCCCAGGTTACATGGAGAAAAAGAACAGAGGGGCTAGGGCCGAAGGAGCTATGCCTCGAATATTTTCAAATATGAATTTTCAGCCTTTTATAATGTGCTTTGGTGGCAGGAAGTGGTAACGATAGGCGTAAGAAAGGTTTTCCAAGGCTGCAAGGGGGAATTCGAGACCTTTAAGAGAGATTTCCTGTGAAATTCTATAGGAACCGGATTATGATCAACACAACACATTCAAATGCATTAGTAAAAATGTAATTAACATGAATATTGTTATAAGATGTGTCGACTTTTGATGAAATAAATTTTTAAAAATCACAATAATTGCACTGTCAGAGGTGGATGTTTAAAAAAAAAAATGAAAACTGGTGCGTTTATGTGTTTATAAGCACTAGTGCATTTATGATTCTATGGGCACTGCACTAATACCGATTCCAGTTATAAATATCGGTCATTTTGTGTGATACTGCGCACCAAGGTGTTTATGTATGTATAAGCACCGGTGCATTTGTAGATGCCATGTGCACCACACGAATACCAATACCAATTATAAATCTCAGTTCCTTTCTGTGATACAGAGCACCAGTGCCTCATAAAGATACACACACCGGTGCGCTTATATGACCTATGGGCACCTCTCAAATCCCAAGACCAATTAGAATGGCCCCATGAATTATATCACCAACACCAGGCCCAGTGCTGTTGTTTTCCTTAACAGTCTGGTGCATTCTCCTTCGACCGCCCCGGCGCGCTGTCTACCAATATGCACCAGTGTGTTAAAACCTGATAAGAGCACCGATGAAAAAACATCCATAATAACCTTTGGCCACCCATTTTTTTTAGTTGTGTTAAATTTCCATTAAAAGCTCTACCAAAACCTCTGTTACCAGAAACGAATGTGGTAGCATATGTTTTTTTGACAATTTTGGCCAATTTTATAACACTAAAAACCTCCTTTATAACCTCCACTAGAGGGTCCTTTCATTGTAGTGTTTCAATTTATAAAGAAGACTATATATTTTGTTGAAAATTCTAATGAGAAATATATATTGCTTCAATAGTATAAATCCTAGTATAGAATTGTTTGAAAATTAACATTGGAATCGCAAGTGATTTTTTTCTACTAAAACTATAGCTCTGTAAAGGTAAAATTTGAATACTAGTTACACATCTACCATTGTAGTTTTTCTTCTAAATATATAATTGCTAAGCTTTTTCCCATGGAAAAATAAGTACTTACCAATAATTGTTTATACATAAAATGTATTAAAAATAAAATCTCAATTAATCTACCAAATGTGTGTGTGTCTATATATATATATATATATATATATATATATATCTTATTTTATTGAAGAGTTGAGTATATATATATGGATCCTACTAACAATATATATCTTGTTTTATATTTATACTCTATGTTATTTAATATATTTTAAATAATTATTTAAAATTAATCATAATATTTTAATTTCATTGATATACAACAAATTTTATTATAAAACATATTTATGTATGATAATTTACTTGTATTTTCATTAATATAAGGGACATAAGATAAAATAACCATGGTGCAAGAGTCTCCACCAAATGAAATTTCATGGTAACCATGAGTTTTTTCAAAATATATATATATATATATATATATGTGTGTGTGTGTGTGTGTGTGTGTGTGTGTGTGTGTGTGTGGTTGAAACCTTTGTATATACAATGGGTGGAAAAAATACTTGAAACATTTTTTATCTCTAAATATTTCTTAGAAGAAAATCTCAAGATTAAGGAGTGGGTTTTATCAAGAAGGAATTCAAACCATAATCCTAGAATGTTAAAATTAACCCTTTCATTGGATAAACCCTAAGTTCCTTTAAAATAAACTCAACATTTGAAGGGCCCCTTAATTTTAGAAGTGACTAAAGGGAGCTAGAGACCTTATGGTCCATTCTCATTGGAATCCCATCCCGTCTAATTCCTTGCAAATCCCAAAAGAATGTTTTATCTCTTGGAACTAAGAAAGGAATAAGAGAGAAGACAATGTCATTTTAGAACTAGAGTCTAAGATTCAACATTGACCCAGTGAAGAAGGGGAGGGTCATATATCATATCAATAAAATAATGCAATAAAATCCTTAAAGAGAGCTAAGAGGAAGATACACTTTGACAAAGAAAATCAATGTATATTGAAAATTAAAGCCTTATGTTTGCAAGTAGGGGATGAAATTATAGTTTTTTTTTACCAGTTTGGAAAAAGAGGAAGACCAACAACACTCTTTGTGCCATCGATAGAGTAGATGGGACAAAGGCCACATGCATCAAAGAAATTTAGACCCTACATTTCTAGAATCTATTCAAAGCAAGAATACCCATAGAGGCCATTCTAAACATTGCCAATCAATTTTTTAGCTTCATTGACCTAGCAGGAAATGATTTCTAAGGAGGAACTACATAGAATGCTCCACAACATTTAGAAGAATAAAAACCCAACTCTAATAATTCTCCTATCCATTTGTATTATTATTATTATTATACAAAATTAATTTAAATGAAATTATATTCAATAAAATTCAAATTAGAGAACATTTACATAAATTTTTAGCACAACAATGTTTCAAAATCATGTATCATGTACCATAAAAAAAACATATTCATAATTTATGTAGCTTTTTTATTTATTTTCCAAATTTATTATTTTGTATTTAAAATATATATTGCCTTTATTTATAAAATTTGTGTCTTTTCTCATCAAATAAAATCCATGCTTTTCTTGAAAGTTTTGCAAATTAAATCATAAGATTAAGCAATAAGACTAGATCTTCATAAAGCACTTTACTCTTTATATGTAAAAAAAATATTGTGAATTTATATGTAAAAAAAACTATTATATATTTATTGGATTCTTACTCAAAATTTATTTTACTCCGTATTTGTAAAAATATAAAAAGTTTTGGGACTGTAATTCAAAATGTACTTAGCCATTTATATATGGAAAACCAAAATATGAGGAATTTATTGAGATTTTTATTCAAAATGTTAGATAAACTATAAGAGGAACATGGATCAAGTAGAAACACTTCTATTATATTTGGATAAAGTGGAAAAACACAGATTATATAGACTAGATGTAGATCAAAGAAGAAATGGATACACTAGACTCTAGAGGAAATTCATAGACTATATAGTTGAAGAGGAAAGATGTAGACTATATAAGAAATGCAGAGACTATAGATGGATAAGATCGGAAACACCTCCACTATATTTGGATAAAGTGGAAATACATAGACTATATGTAGATCAAAGAAGAAATGCATAGACTAGACTCTATAGGAAATACGTGGACTATATATATGAAGAGGAAATATGTAGACTATATAAGAAATGCAGAGACTATATATGGACCAGACAAATCCAGACAAATTTCTAACATGCCTGTTGGGTGAAGCCCAAACGATTCATCTCCCTGTCATACAATATATAAATATTCCTCTGTTGATAGTTTCCTAGAAGAGCAAGAGGTCCACTAGGTATTTCATAGCCAATAAATGCTAAGCAGTAAGTGTCTGAGCTCACCGACACGAAAGAATTTCCTTGAGGCAGTACCATATTTGAGCCACCACTGAAATGGAATGCAAACTCAGGGAATTGAATAGTGGCCACACCAGACACATTGTAACACAATCCAAAATTAGCGGTCGCAGCAGTAACTTCAACTTCAGGATATCGAATTTGAGAAGCGAATTCAGCTGCAATCTGGTTATGAACTTCTTGGGGAAAGATAGTGTAAGAAGTGCCCGAATCTATCACAGTTCCACCCTCACCGTTACTGTCAAATGTGGTTACAGTGGATGGTAGCGTCAAGGATTTTGCACCAATACCCACTCCTTCAAGACCAATGTAATAGAATTGGTTATATCCGGCAAAAGACGAAGGTGATTGAGACTTATTTAGAAAGAGAGTGTATTTCAAACTCATATTCGTGGGAACTGCGTTGTCACCCAGCACTATCATGCTGCCATTGCCTTGATCGTTCAGGCAATACCCAAATTTATCACCAATGACAGTACTCAGCTGGGAAGGCAAAGACACATTTCCTGTGCCAAATCCTGCAATACCACCAAACCCGTATGAAGCCACTGATCATCCGAATACAAAGTTAGTTTTTGGTCCAATTCCCGGTGGCAAAGTGAAGGTATCAATCATTAGATGCCCGTTCGTGATTCCGCTGCCATAGCCAAGTACGTAGTCTGGACACGTCCCGGAGCACTTGTCTGGACACGCCGCCCAGTTTTCACCATATTCACACACCTCTCTGCACTTTGGATTTGCACACTGTAGAGGCAGCGCAGAGGATGACTTATTGGGAAGAAAAACGGTGATGAATCCAGGGCAGTTGTTACATGTATAATTTGGGGTGCAGGATGCCCACACCACACTACTGCCGGTGTCCATGACCAGCAATAAATCTTGTGGAGGAGTGCCCACCGATAACTTGATATAATACTCGATGAAGTAGGGGCCGCTGACGTTATAGTACAAAGGCTCCTTCACTCTGATCCCTGGTGTCATAACCCTTCTCGATTGAAGGGTCATAGAAATTCCATCACACAACAATATTGCAACACAAAGTTGCAGTGAGAGGATGATCAAGAAGATCTGATTGAACTTGGAGGCCACCATGTCAACAACTCTTACAATAATGTGAATGGAAATGAATGTGATGATATTAAATATAAAATGGAATTGAATGCGATGATATTGGATATCAGTATGAGTTCGAAGTGTGAGAGAGGCCCCTAACGACTGAGAAGGCAGCAAGAGGCACGAGGGAGTACCATCGCCATCGCAAGTTCTTTGGAGTCGAGGGTGGGGCATCTCTGAGCTTATGAATGGACAAGGACGGGGCAGTTGGTCATTTCTCAATATTCTGAGAATTATTAATCACATAAAGATGCCATGGTGGAATAGGGGACTCTCTCAATTAAATGACATTTAATGAACCTACCCTACTTGGCCTATTCGTGGATTTGTCGGCATTCTTATTCTCTTAGGTTGTAAATTTTTTTGTTCTTAGAAAATTTCAAGACATTTAGGAAACATGCCATCTAATTTTTATATACATGAAGAAGTTGATATTGAATTAAATTAGTTAACAAAGATATTTAAATAATTTAATATTAGAAATTTTGTTGTTTTTAGAATTTTAAGATATCTAGAAAAATTGCAATCTAATTTTATATATATATATATGAAGAAGTTAATATTAAATTAAATCAAATAAAAAAAAGATTTAAATAGTTTAATATTAATTTAATATTTTAAAATTTATAAAAATGATATATATACTTAAAAGTAAAATATGTTAGTTTTTTATTTTTTATTTATTTTTATGTTTTTAAAATTGGTACAAAATTATGTTTTTTTTTTTTTTTTTGACAAGAAGTGATTTAACATTTAGGATTGCTTTAACAAGGCACATGATCACCATTTTCTATGTAACACAATGTTACCTCATATAAATGTCCCAAAATATTTTATTTATGAGTGAATATTTTTGTCTTAACTCCGTGACATTGAGTTGAAATATCAATGAAGCTACCATTAATGTTTTCCAATAATTTTAAATAAAAATAACTAAACATTTTTTATTTTTATTTTAGAGTATATATAAAATTGCAGTTAGCCATATTGACCATCTTTCTATTCCATATGGAATAAATAAATTAAAGTTTACTCAATTTTGTCAATTTTCTTGTTAACATTGACTAAAGAATTGTTTATCAAGGATAACTAGTGAAATGTGAATCATTTTACATTTATCAATTAATTTTAATTTTAAAGATTATGATATTTTTTTGAAAAGTAATTAATATAACCATTTCAGGTTGAAAACTAATGTTTTTTTTTTAATTTGATTTGTAAAATTAAAATATCTAAAAAAAATTAAATGTAAATTTTAATTAATTTGATTTGTGAGATTAGAATATCTAAAAATGCAAATTTTAATTATCTAAAAGTTTGGGATGAATTTGAATCTAAGTTTAAAAAAGGAAATAAAATCAATGCGAGAATCTATATTTAAATTTAAAAGTAGATTATTCTATCATTTAGTATTTAAAATATAAAAATTGTTACTAATACGTTTCCATCATGCAAACATTTTAAATCAATTTATATAAGCTGCAATAAGTTTCATGCATTTCATATTATTCTATTAAATATAATTTGTGTGTGGAATATTGGTTAAATGATATTTTTAATAGACTCTAAACTGTATTTAAATTTATTAATTAATATGGTTGTTTTCTAATTAAGAAATAATAGTAATAATTTTACATGGAAAGTGAAAAAGTGACAATGAGTTTCATACATCATATTTTTCTTCACTATATATGTCCATCAACATTATTTTATTCCTTTCAACATTAATATTTTATGAAACTTATAATACATATATCACACTGCAATTCTTTTTATAATATCACAAGAAGATTCATTTATATCAATCATTTGTTTAATAAATTTACATATCCACATGATTCCATTTGTTATTTGATAATTTTCATAGTAAATTCATAATTATATTAGGTAAATGTGAAAAGGTATATTGTTTGACTTCATTGTTGATTGTAAATTTTTAAGATATTTATGAAATCTAGAATCCAAATAAATTCATTATTATTACTCTTGTTGTTATATTCCCACCTATAGCTTCTAAGATGTCGTCATGTTGTTTTAGTAAAAGGGATGGATTTGGAAAACTGATATTTTCATTCAATCAATAATTTGAAGTTTAAATCACTTCCAATAACATACAAAATTATATAGATATTGTTACTAACAACATTCCATCTTGAAAAAAATCAAAGTTGAATTAAGTTGAATTTATATGAGTGGCAATAAGTTCCTCCATTACATATCATTTCAATGAATACCATTTCTGTTTATTGATTTAAGAATAAATTGTATTTAAATTATTTGATTTTTTTTAATAGAGATTTAAAATTTAATTTTTTTAGGGAGAATAATTTTTTATTTTAATGATTTATGTAACAAAATTACAATTTGCATATGACTCTCATACCATGATTTGGAAATGTTTCTTTTTTTAGAAGGAGGAGGAGTGAAGGACAAGAAACCTCTTGTATGATCAAATTTTTCATACATTTATAAATATCAATATAAATCTATCTTAATCACTGATCTAGTAAGCTCCCAAATGGATCAAATCTCTTTTAGAGTGAAAAACTCTAAAAAAAATGATTTGAAAATATTTGATCTCTTCCCTTAATATATATATATATATATATATATATAAGAAATTCACAATTAGAGTTATCTAGGGTGGTTGAGCATAAATAATTGTTGTTATCTCTCCTATCGAGGGTCAATTTGACCGGATGATAAGAAATATTGAAATATTTTATTTATGATTCCCACTATACACATTAAATTGTTAATACATGCCCCAATCATATTTGAAAGTAGAAAACATATATCCATAGCTCTCTCCTTTCTCTCTCTCTCTTATGTTAGAATGCATTGCATTATGGAAAAGTAGTTACCCTATAACTATTGTAGGTATGGTGCAGGAGCATTAGCTCGGGAAAATACCTTGTATTTTTATTTAAACTAGGGGTCTCATGTTTTTGAGAAATTATTAATTTCATGTAAATATTAATATTGTTTTTGAGTGATTAAATTATATTTTAATTAATTATATGTGAGAATTTGTAGTTGTTTCCAAACAACTGGAAAACATGAGAGAAATTAAATGAGAGATATCTAAGAGATAATTATGAGCCTAAGTTAGATTTAGTTTCAAGGTTTTAGGGATAAATATCTAGACTTTAGGGGTGTTGAGATATTTGAGGATTTGTTGAGATATTAAAGGGATTGAACTCAAATTAGATCATTTTAAATTTGTATAAATTGATATGCCTCAAAGGCAAAATAGATCAGGTGAGATTAGAGTGCAGAATAGAGAAAGAGGTTGTAAGCCTCCGGGCTTTTGTGGAGAAGAGCCATTGATTGGAAATCTGCCCATGAACCAAGAATGGATTCTGTAATTGATTTCATTTGGTTTTATTGATGACGAATTTGTTTTAGAATTCCTGTGTGAATTGTATATATATTCTTGGTTAAATTCTGTTTAAATAATGCTTGGATTTCTGTGAAATAAGCATAGGAGGAGGAATTCAGTTTCAGTTAAGATCGATTTATGCATTGAACGAATCGAATTTCGTAAGGTTTCGGGAATCAATCTGGATAGTCGATGTTTGATATTATTAAAATCATAATGCAACTGGTGGAATGTATATAATGGTGAATGCATAGTTTGAAAGCTGTTCACATTAATGTTAATGGAACGCTAGTGAATGCATAGTTAATGGAACGTTGTTCACATTTATGTTACATGAGAATTGATTGCCACATGAGTTGAGTTTTGAATTAAAAGTTAGAAAATATACAGGCTGATTGTTTGTGAATTGGAATGGAGGTGCAGGAATCTGAAGCAATCCATTAAAAACCGCATTATTAAGTTAAATGCAGAACTGGAAGTTGAACAATGGCAGAATGAAAGTTGAACAGTGTTGAAAAAAAATCGATGTTGTTTAATATCGACTTTGTGGTTTGAATGTGCAAAGAAGCATATGGAGTTGGAGTAGATTTGATAGATGGTAATCGATTGAAGGTTAAGATGTTGTGCGTTAGCATATTTGCCATCAAAATCGAGATATCCAGCGTGATGGATCGGATGGAAACTTTTTATTTGAATCGATGTCTATGAAATCGATTCACAGCAATTAAGGTGAAAGACTTCGGGAAAGGCGTTTGGATGCAGTTTGACAGTTAATGTATGAGCAAATCTGTCAAAGGCTGAATTCAAGTCTTGAGAAATCGTGTGAGTCAATTGTCAGTTTTCTGAAGAAATCGATGCTAAGTGGAGATGGACTGAAGACGCAAAGATTTACTCTACCTTCTGTATGAGTTACAAAGGAAGCCGCAGGAGGAAGGGTCGATTTGCAATAAAGCGAGTTCTGAAACAAGGCATAAGACCGGATCTGACTTATAAGTCAATGGCAAGAAGGTGCAGAGGTTTTGCAATAATAAATCTGTGTATTTATTTTGAAGTTGTATTGTGAACAGAACCATGAACTGATAAAACGCTGAGGTCTGCGTTCATTTGGTTGGAATTGAACGTGGAAGGGACTAAGGCGCAACTATAACACTCGATTGTAGATTCTCCGTATATATTGTTCTGTGTGTAAGAAATTGGAATGGAATTGTGATGAATTTCCAAGTCCATGTGCAGAGGCAGACGCATTAAGTCGATGTGTGAAGGCGTTAATCAGACTTGAATAAAGTGAAGGCGAACTATGAATTTGCAGAGGCGTTCATGAGATACTCCTTTTTGCTATTTAATATCGGTGGATATGCATAAATTGGGAATCCATGGTTATGTAATTCACAAGGTTGAAACATTCTCATTCCATGATAGGCATTGGAGGGGGTTTAATCACATGAAGAGGTGATTGTTGGGTTATGATTTCTTTCGCATGAGTAATTGAATTCTAAAAAAACCATAAAACTTGAAACAGATGTTATTAGCTTCCGCTTATGAGAGTATGGTTCTTGTGAACATATGTTGAAGAGCTTGTGTGTGTAAATGATAGTGTATGTAATTGCCGGACCTGGAGTTTTTATTTGGGCAGTTATTGAGATGCATTTTTATATGCACAAGATTGGGAGAGATTCTGGGTTTGCAGGGTTAACCTGTGTCAAGGTAGGACCATATTTCCATGTGAGGTAAACCATATGGCCTCCCATAATTTTTTGAAAAGAGTGTGCCATAAGAACACAAAAATAATAAAAACGACCAAGTGATCCTTTCTTGATTTTCATTTGTTATTTGTGTTGTGTCGGGAGCTACTTGTTAGGGTTCTCCTTACCTTCCTTTGGCTAGGGATTATGATATTTTTAAAAATTATGATATTTTTTCCAAAAGTGAATTATATAACAATTTCATGTTGAAAAATAATGTTTTTTTTAATTTGATTTGTAAAATTAGATTATCTAAAAAAAGATGTAATGTGAATTTTAATTATCTAAAAGATTGAGATAAATTTGAATTTGATTTTAATTATAGATTGAAGATATATTAAAAAAATGAAAAAAAATCATTGCAAGAATTGGTTCTTTATTTAAATTCATATTTAAAACTAAAATTAGATTATTCTATCTTTTCTTGTCTAAAATATAAAAATTTTACTAACACACATCCATCATGAAAACACCATAAATCAATTTATATAAGCTAAAATATGTTTCATGCATTACATATTATTTTATTAAATACAATTCTTTATTTAAATTCATATTTAAAATTAGAATTAGATTATTTTATCATTTAACATATAAAATATAAAATTTGTTACTAACTCCCTTCCATCATGCAAACACCATAAATCAATTTATATAAGATGCAATAAGTTTCATGCATTACATATTATTTTATTAAATACAATTAGTGTGTGGAATATTGGTTAAATTATATTTTAATAAAGTCTAAATTATATTTAATTTTATTAATTAATATGGTTGTTTTTAATTTAAAAAAAATATCTATATGTTTATTTATTTTTAAAAATAATATTAATAAATTTACATGGAAGGTGAACTAGTGACAATGAGTTTCATACATCACATTTTTGTTAAGTATATATTAGTACAACTACATTAGTAAATGTAGTTGATATATATCCATCAACATTATTTTATTCTTTTTAAAATTAATATTTTATGAGACTTATAATCTATATATCACACGGCAATTCATTTAAAAGTTCACATGAAGATTCATTTAGATCAATCATTTTCTCTATAAATTTACATATCTACATGATTCTATTTTTTATCTAATAATTTTCATAATAAATTTATAATTCTATTAGGTAAATGTGAAAAAATATAATGTTTGATTTCATTGTTGATTGTTGATTTAAAATATTTCTGAAGTCTAGAATTGAAATAAATTTGGTATTATTACTCTTATTCTCGCATATGGCTTTTAAAATATTGTCACATTGCTTTAATAAGAGAGATGAATTTGGAAAACCGATATTTTCAAGAAATCAATAATTTGAAGATTAAGTCACTTCTAAAATGGAGATATTGTTATTAACATCATTCACACTGGTCAAAGGCAACCTTTCGAAAAAGGTCACCGCCATTTTCAAGATCCTGATGTACGGAAGATGTCATCTCAGTGTCACCTTTGCTTCCGTAGGATAGATAGATCACTGTAAGTTGTTTGATTTTTTTTGAATTGCTCTTGTGTATATTTATGTTTTTAAGAGTGACAAAAATTGAATATTGATTCATAATAGGAATTTTTCATTTGTATTATACATAAGTGTTTGTTTTTTTTAATGGTTTACCAAACGATCTTCTCTCTGTATTTGAATATAGTGGTTCAAGTGGACGATAAGTTTGGGTTAGACTATTGAGCTAGTCTATGATTTTTTATTGTTTTCGATTATATCCAAAGTATCTGTCTGGTACTATATGAAGGTTTACATTGGCTTTCTAGCAAAGAACTGTATGAAAGCGTAGATTATTTAACAACATTGCAAACAAAGCGAGGAGAAGGGAAAATAAGATTATTTCATATTTGCATCTTTGGAAATTTCTAATCTACAATTTTTCATTGCAGGCATAACGTGAAGCGTAATAATGATGCTATGCCTTTGAGAATGGATTGGATTTCATACCTTTTGAGTATCGGTTATATACTTTCTATATGCATTGGACATGTTTCATGGTCTTCTCAGTAAATGTTCTTGTTGGTCTTCTCAGTAAATGCAGTGGGTCGAGGATCTACTCTGCTGTACTGTTTTTTTAGTTTACCTGTTTTGTTGTATGAAATTATGAGGTTTTATAATTACCAATTATGCATTTTTTTTTCTTCCAAGTAGGTTCCCTAGTATAGCGTGCAATTTATTGCAGTGTTTTATTTATTTGTTTTTAGTTTTTTCTTCATGTATTTTATTGTAGATGTAGATTAGAAAATACTGTTACTGAAATTTGTGTTGTAGATTCTTAAATACTCTTAGTGACATTTCAGAGTCTCTTTTTCGTTACTGAAATTTCAAAAGGTTTTTTTTTCCAAATGTGAATTTTTCGAAATAGTATTTTTTAAAATTGTAATTTATTCTCATGTGCTTTTTTTTGGTTTGTAGATTAAAAAATATTATCAATTTTTTTTTTTTTTACATTTTGAAATTTGTATTTATATAAATCAAATATCAAAATATATAATGGTAATGAAGCAAGACTAATATTAAAATATATAATGGAAATGAAGCAACATTAATATTAAAAAATATAATGACAATGAAAGAGATTTTGGGCTCTACATCTTAGGCCCTTTACATCTTTGTATTAGGGAGATGTATAGGAGTTAGATGTAATGTAAAAAGATTGTAGGCCAACAATTTTTTAAATATTTTACTTTAATTTAATTTTATAACACTTTTTAAATTAGATGTAAAAACAAAAAGGAATTAGAGAGATGTAGTGGTTTAAAAAATGATTTCATAGCCATATTTAATTTTAATTAATCAGCACATAAAAACTTAATTGGTTCATCTTGAACCATGTATATTCACCTACATTTTTACTATGGGTATTATTAACTTGAAAATAGTTTCTTACAATATCATGGGCCAATATCATAAATTATTAATACAGCGTACCCAAAAATCATAACTCATTCCAAATCAAAATATTTTATATATATCTTATTTTATTTTTATCCTATTTCTTGGAAATAAAATAAAATAAAATTTAAATTAAAAAATAATAATTAATAATTAATAATTATAATTATCAATACAACATTTTGACTTGGTCAAATTGCACAAGAATAAAAACAAAAATAAAATAATAATTATTAACCAATATTATTAACATTTTGACTAAGTAAAATTACATTAAAATTATAAAATAAATTAAATAAAAATATGAATATAATGTTATGTAAACATTTTAACTAGATCAAAATAAAATAAAAAATAACCCTATAAAAATAAAAATGACTCATGGTAGTCATGGGGAATATAGCCTATTTAAAAGGGAAAATAAACCAACCTAGATCCATCTTAACTTCAAATTTATCAAGTGCCTAGAGAGATCAAATATCTTGATATACGACCCTCTTTTAGAGTGAAAAGAGATTTGATCCCTCTTGCTTCTTGGTAGATCTAGAGGTAAGATGGATCTAAGCTTGTGTAGATTAAATATTCAAATATCTAATGGCAATGAAGTAACAGTTTCCATACTGGTTAAATATACAATGTATAATGCGTATAAGGATGTCCATGTGTCTATACATCAACACTGTCACGACCACATGGTAGTGATGACTTCCAACCACACGTAGCATGGTGCGGCACCTAAAAAAAAAATTATTTTAACCACTACTCAAGTTTATGAACTATGCCTAATAGCAACACTTAATCAATTTTCTTAAGTGCTCACTTCTTTCTTAGTTTGTGCAACAGAAATGCATTCATTAAGTTCTCCTATATTCTTTAATATTTTACTTCATAACATGTACAACATCATCCAAAAATAGTAAAAATAATGTACACACATTCATGAAGGGAGGGGGCAACTGCCCAAATAACTCTATCCCAATATAAACTTCTGTAAATACTTTACAAATTTTTACAAAGTTTACACAATTTTGCATCCTGCCATACAGGCTTGCCCAATCCTTACCAAACTATATAGCCTTTTGAACATGCCCTGCCCATTGTGCAGTAGCAACCCTTCAACTCATCTTTCAACCCGCGCCCAACTCATGTAGCTAAACCTCTATGTGTAGCATGGGCTGTGCAACTCACTCGTGTCATGAAGACCAACCATGTCATGCACCTCACTCGTGTCACGTATAACACCTGGGTCATGCACCTCACTCGTTTCGCACAGCAAAACTCTTTTGATAATCCTATTCAAAAAATCTTGTTTCAAAAAATCATTCATGAAAATGCATGCAAAAAATTCATTCAGGGTTTTCGTTAAGCCCACTTGGGAGGGAACATGCCCTGTTGTGCCCTCACACATCCTGCAGTTCACCCGAACTAACTGAACACCTCAGACTCATTTCTTTCATTTTCCTTCACTCTGCACTTGATGTTTTATGTGAACTACAAATGGATTGCTGCCTTGGAACGAGTCCCCTTCGTTTAATATAGACACTTGTTTCCCCAATCAATTTAACAAATGATGTGTCCGTTGACTTCACCCAGCTGACCCGATTTGTTTTCTCCACCTATTCGACCCAACCTGTGTCACTCGCTTCGTTCAGTCGACCCCACCCATTTAACTCATTTCGTTCAACCGACCCGACCTATGTGACTCATTTCGTTCATTATGTTCACTTATCTTCTTTAAAATTTTACATCATAGCATGTGTAACGTCATCAAACAACATTAACAACAATGTACACACATTCATGAAGGGAGGGAGAAACTCCCCAAATAAATCTCGTCAAAATATAAAATTTTGTAAATATTTTACAAAGTTTTACAAATTTTACACAATTGTATATCCTATCATACAAGCCTTCCCAATTCATGTCTTACTATGCAACCTTTTGAACATGCATTTCCTGTTGTGCAGGAATGACCCTTCAACTCGTCATTTCACCCATGCCAAATTCATGCATATCACCCACTATGTGCATCATGGGTTGTGAAATCCCTCATCTCATGTAGACTATTGAGTTCGTGTAGCTCACACATATGGTGCATACCACCTAGGTCATGCAGCTCACTCGTTTTGCATAACAAAACTCGTTTCATTCCGGAAAATGTGTGCAGAAAAGTTGTTCGGGATTTTCGTTCGGCCTGCCTAGGTCGACACATTCCCTTTCATGGCCTTGCACATCTTGCAGTTCACCCGAATTCTCCAGACTCATTTCCTTAATTTTCATTCGCTTTTTGCTTGATGTGTTATGAAAACTACAAATGGATTGGTGCCTTTGAACGAGTTCCCTCCATTCCCTATATACACTTGTTTTTTGAAACAATTTACCAAACGAGGTGTTAGATCACTTCACTCGGCTGTCCCAGCCCGTTTTTTCCACCCAAATGACCTGACCCATTTTCTCCACTCGATCGGCCCAACCCGTGTGTTCAAGCAGCTCACACGGCCCACCCAACTCGTTCGTGTGGATTCCATCTGACGCCCTCACATGCCCTCTCCCAAACTATTTGCATGCCCATGTCGCACTCGTTCGCATGCCCAATCACATGCATTCTTGCACACCCACTATATTTTGTGCCCATCATGCTGAGGGGTACCCATTGCTATGATGTGCCAACCTCACCCATCGCACATTTTTTAGTTATATTCACCCGGGTGACTCACCCCTCATTTATTTGTTCACGCCCCTCCAACTCACCCATCTATGTTTGGTTAAATATTTCTGTTGCCTGAATTTGATTTTTTGACTCTCCCCGAGTTGGTGAGTTGTCACAGGAACTCGTCTAACTCAAGGCCTTAACATCCTCCCATACTAAAATTTTTGTTTCCCTTGGAAACACCATCTCGAAAAACTCAATTTCCAAGACCAAATGTCACAAAGTGTCACTAGCTCCAACATCAACTGTCCCTGCTGCATGAACTCCTTGCTCTCATCATACAAACCCCCACCAAGGCTCATGACTCTATGTCAGAAATACTCAATCCATGGTCATTAAACAAAACTCATCGTAATCCTTTATACTACCCCATCGTGTGGAAGGTTTCTCCCTCCAACTAGACTGCATGCTACATTCGGAACTCATATTGTGTCAATCCACCATGTATCGTCACCATGTGAAATTCTACTATAATATTCCAACTCAAATTCACTATGCATCCATGCACTTGTGCAACCCCATTGAACTAGTTCGATGGATAGTACAACAATCATCCAAATCCATGAGAATGCACCTCCTCATACCTTCTTCGGTTGTTTCTCCGACATTTTGTCACATATTTAACTTGATAAAAGACTCTCCCCATCAATCCAATGCTAAATGTGCCATATCGAGGTCCATGAAGAAGTCTCCATCCCATCTAAGATATGTTGTCCATAAAAAGTGGTTAAGTCTCATCAACTCAACCCATGCCCTAGTGTTTCCACCAAGGCACCTCCATCGCTGCAATGCCATCCAACTCTAAAGTATATGTTCTCTATTATATTCATCAATTCACTCTTCACGACCATACACCATAATGTGCCCAAGGTATGCCTCCCATACCGCGTCAAAGTTAAGTCTCAAACTGACCTTGGATCCTCAATGAACCAAATACTCGAAGAACACGATAATATGAAATATTCATCAGTTGCAACTCTCTCCATATCACCATGAGATCCTAGGAACCATGTCCATCTAACACTTCAACAAGCACACTTGTCTCCCTCACAAATTCCATTGCAATTTTCCTTTTTAATCCTTATCATATGAATCCCACATATGTTTCCCATGTCTCCTCCAAAAAAAACCATGGCCTCATTGCTCAAATGCCCAAAGTATCCATCGGTCTATTTTCAAAATGTCCTCGTGTCGCATAATAGATCCATCCTGCCCGACATCCTAGTCTTGGCACTTCTCCTTGATGCTCATACACAACATCTCCATAAGTGCACTTGCTTTATGCCCATGCATGATGTCTGCCATGCACCCTTCCTCTTCAATTCAATGCCCATGATTTAAACTACCCAACTCATCCACTTCTACAAACCCAACACAACTCTAGTCATCACACCGTTACTTTTGTTCAGGTTAGTTCCCTCTGTCACCCAAACTTCATATCACTATCATGGGTCCTTTTCCTTCACTGCTTCCTCCCCCACTAAAGGTCCACCAAGACACTCTCTTCGCCTCAACATAAAAACCATGAATAATTCTACCCAAGTATCATGTATTATATCTTCTTCACTTCAGTGTGCCCTTCCTTCGTTCTGTCCATGAGTCATAATGGGAACTTATCCAATTCTCCATTTGGCTAAGATGAACCAAACATTGAAAATCTCATCACGTTCCACCCTTTTCATGGGAATCTGGAGCTTCTTCTCTAAGGTTGCATACTACCTAGACAAGTTCTACAACACCCAATGTTCCTTGTTTCCCCAATGCGAAAGGTCTCGTTGTAATCTTCCATAGAAAGACTACCCATGTATTTTGAAAACAAACACTTCATTTTCTCATCGAATCATTATCATGAGGTCTCTCCATGTGAGTGCCTCCTATCATCAATGGCTACAATGTGCAAAAATATGGTCCAATTTGGGCTAGTTTAGTCACCCCAAGTTCCTCCTCTTCTGTTGGCACATCCACAACATCCTCTTCTCATATATTATAACTTCTTCTTCTTCATCGCAATTAACAACTTCATCTCATTCCACTTCCCATCCAAGTCAAAGAAGTTCCCATTTAACATTTCCTTCCAAAACTTCAAGTTCAACCTGAATCCCTGGTTTCTCTTCTTTCATGCGCCTAAACCTATACAAGGTTTGTAAGAGTCTGCCATGGAATTCCTGCCAACTTGCCATGTTTTTTCGTTTGACTCAGCCCTTGACCACAATTTATGTTGTTTCTTATGTCTCCCGTCACAATGGGAAAATCACTTCAATTCTTAAGCTTCAATACCAACTGCGCACACGGTTGTATTCCTACTCTGATACCATCTTCCATAGCCCCACGCTAGTTGTGACTTCCAACCACACGTGAGCACGGTGTGACACCACCTAACTTTTTCATTTCACCACTACTCAAGTTTACGAACTACGCTTAACACCACCACTTAGTAAATTTTATCAAGTGTTCACTTCTTTCTTAGTTATGCATCAGAAATAAATTCATTAAGTTCACTTTACTTCTTTACAATTTTACTTCACAATATTTGCAACAACATGAAACAAAAATAACATTAATGTACATACATTCATCAAGGGATGGGGAAACTTGCCGAATACGTCTACCCCAAATATAAAATTCAGTAAATATTTTATAAATTTTTACAAATTTTACACATTTATGCATCCTTTCATATAAGCCTACCCAATCCTTGCCAAACCGTGAAACCTTATGTATGTGCCCTACCCTTCATGCAACAACGACCCTTCAACTTTTCATTCAAACCACACCTAACTCATGTATCTCACTCACTTCGTGCAGCCTGGGTTGTGCAACTCACCCATGTCGTGTAGCTCACCCATGTCATGCAGACCACCTGGGTCGTACAACTCACTTGTTTCATGCAGCAAAACTCGTTTGATAAACTCATTCAGAAAAAAAATCATTTCAAAAACTTATTCAAGAAAACTCATTTAGAAAAAATCATACAGAAAAGTCATTCAATATTTTTGTTTGGCCTTCCCGGGTGGGCACATGCCTTGTCACACCCTCACATTCCATGTAGTTCACCCAAACTACTCGAATGCCTTGGAATCATTTCAATCACTTTCATTTGCTCCATAGTTGATGTGTTATGCGAACTGCAGATGGATTGGTGCCTTTGAAGGAGTTCCCTTTGTTCAATATATATAATTTTTTTCCTAAATCATTTACCAAACGACATGTTTGTTCACTTCACCTACCTAACCAGACTCATGTGACTCATTTCATTCAGCCTACCCATGTGACTCGTTTCGTTTAGCCAACCACACATGAGCACGGTGTGGCACCGCCTAAAAATTTCACTTCACCACTACTCAAGCTTACGAACTACACTTCACACCAACATTTAGTCAATTTTCTTAAGTGTTCATTTAATTATTAGTTATGCAGCAGAAATACGTTCATTAAGTTCACTTATCTTCTTTAAAATTTTACTTCATAACATGTGAAACATCATCAAACAATAGTAACAACAATGTACATAGATTCGTGAAGGGAGGGGGGAACTCCCCAAATAATTCTGCCCCAAATATAAAATTCTATAAATATTTTACATTTTCTTACAAAGTTTACACAATTTTGCAACCTGCCATACATTTCTGCCAAATCCTTTCGAAACTGTGCAGCCTTCTAAACATGCCCTACCAGTTGTGAATGAGTTTTCTGCATGAGTTTTCCTGAACGATTTTTTGTGGATGAGTTTTTGAAATGGGCTTTTCTAAATATGTTTATCAAACAAGTTATGTTGTGTGAAACAAATGAGTTGCACGACCCAGGTAGTATGCAAGACACATCTGAGCTGCACAACCCATGTTATGCATACATGTTTGACAAGGATTGGGCATGCCTATATGGCATACTACACAATTGTGTAAACTTTGTAAAAAATTCTAAAATATTTACAGAATTTTATATTTTGGGTAGACTTATTTGTGGAGTTTCCCCCTCCCTTCATGAATATGTGTACATTGTTGTTACTATTGCTTGATGATGTTGTATGTGTTATGAAGCAAAATTGTAAAGAATATAAGTGAACTTAATGAATGTATTTTCGTTGCATAAATAAGAAAGAAGTGAACATTTAATAAATGTGACTAAGTGTTGGTGTTAGGAATATTTAGTAAACTTGAGTAGTTGTGAAAAGAAAATTTTATTCGGTGCTGCATCATGCTCACGTGTGGTTGGAAGTCACCACTAGCTTGGGGTCATGGAAATGCAGATGTATAAGCACATGAGAATCATTATACCCATTGTACATTCTATATTTAACTAGTATGGAAACTATTTCTTCGTTTCCATTAGATATTTGAATATTTAATCTACACTAGTCTAGATTCATATTAACTCTGGATCTACCAAGCACTGAGAGGGATCAAATCTCTTGCCACTCTAAAAGAGGTTTGTATATCAAGAGATTGGATCCCTCTATGTGCTTGGTAGATTCAGAGTTAAGATGGATCTAGGTTGGTTTATTTTTCCCTATTAAATAACTTATATTCCCCATGAATATCGTGGGTCAATACCATCATCCATTTTTATCTTATTTTTATCGGGTTGTTTTTTAATTTTATTTTGACCTAGTTAAAATGTTTACATTACATTATATTAATATTTTTATTTAAAAAAAAAAATATTAATGTAATTTGACTTAGTCAAAATGCTGATAATATTGGTTAATAATTTTTATTTTATTTAATTTTTAGTTTTGTGCAATTTGACCAAGTCAAAGTGTTATATTGATAATTATAATTATTGATTTTTTATTTTTATTTTTAATTTAAATTAAATTTTATTTTAAATTTTTAAGGACATTCTAACATCTTTCCCATACATGTTTTCTTTCAGATTTAATTTAGAATATATAAGAGAAAAATAAAATAAGATAGGAGTTGTCTACGGAGGCAAAGGAATTGACGAGACGACCAATAGTGGCCAAAATCCGGGCAATTTGTTTTTAAGAAATATTGTAGTGGCAATGTTTGAATCATATTTTTGATGGTGGAAATGGATTCAACACCATCAAAAAAATCAAGGGAAATGTAAATATTTAATTTTGATAGCTATATCTTGGATTTACAATAATCCATTCTGCATTTTATTAAAATCTTGTTGGAATTTCCATGATTTTCAGGGTAAAAAAGTAGGCTAGTTAGAGTATGAAAATAAGATAGGATTTCTCTACGGAGGAGGAGTAATTTTCCAGACAGCCAAAAGTGGTCGGAATACGGGAATTTTTTTTTTAAGAAATATTGCAGTAGCAGCATTTGAATAATGTTTTTGATGGTGGAAATGGATTCAAAACCATCAAAAGCCTCAAAGGCATCCGAAATCCTAAATTTTGATATCTATAAGCCAGATTTACAAAATTCCTTGGTGGAATTTATTAAAATCTTGCCAGAATTTCAATGATTTTCAGGGAAACAAATCAGGTTGGTTAGACTATGACAATAATATAGGAGTTATGTACGGAGGCGGAGGAGTTTCCAAGTCGACCAAAAGTGGTCAGAATCTGAGAAAAACAAATTTGACAAATATTGTAGTATCAATGTTTGAATCATGTTTTTGATGGTGGAAATAGATTCGGCACCATCAAAAACCTCAAGGGAACCTAGAATATTGAATTTTTATAACTATAACCTTGATTTACAAAAATCCCTACCAGATTTTATTAAAATATTGCCGAAATTTTCATTAATTTCAGGGAAAATAATCATGATGGTTAGACTACGGAAATAAGATAGGAGTTGTCTGTAGAGGAGGAGGAATTTCCTGGATGGCCGAAAGTGGTTGTAATTCGGGAAAAAAATAAAATAAATATTGCAGTAGCAGTGTTTGAATCATGTTTTTTCTAGTGGAAATGGATTCAGCACGATCAAAAACCTCAAGGGAACCCAAAATCATGAATTTTGATATCTATAACCTAGATTTACAAAAATCCTTATGGGATTTTATTAAAATCTTGCCAGAATTCCATGATTTTAAGTGAAAAAAGCAGGTTGGTTAGGCTACGACAATATGATAGGTGTTGTCTATGTAGGGAAAGGAATTGCCTGGACAACCAAAAGTTATAGAAATCGAGGCAAAAAAGAATTAATAAACCTTGCAGTAGCAGTGTTTGAGTCATGTTTTTGATGGAGGAAATGGATTAAGCACCATCAAAAACCTTAAGGGCACCCAAATTCTTGAAGTTTGATAGCTATAACCCATATTTAAAAAAATACATGCCGTATTTTATTAAAATCTTACCAGAATTTCGATGATTTTCAAGGAAAAAAATCAGGTTGGTTAGACTACGTAAAATAAGATAGGAGTTGTCTATGGAAGTGGAGGAATTGACTGAACGACCAAAAGTGGCTAGAATCTGGGCAATTTTCTTTTAATAAACCTTGTAGTAAGAATGCTGAATCATGTTTTTAATGGTGGAAATGGATTCAAGGCCATAGAAAACCTCAACGGAACCAAATATATTGAAGTTTCAAAGCTATAACCTGGATTTAGAAAAACCCCTGACGTATTTTATTAAAATATTGACAGAATTTCCATGATTTTTAGGGAAAAAAATAGGTTGGTTAGACTACAGAAATAAGATAGGAGATGTTTACGAATGCAGAGGAATTTCCTAGATGACCAAAAGTGGCCAGAATTAGGGATTTTTTTTTTTAAATCTTGCAGTATCATTGTTTAAGTCATGTTTTTTTATGGTGGAACTAGATTCAGCACCATAAAAAACCTCAAAGGCACCCAAAATCTTGAAGTTTGATAGCTATGATCTGGATTTACAAAAAGCCCTGGCGAATTTTATTAAAATCTTACCGTAATTTCAATGGTTTTTAGGGAAAAAAAGCAAGTTGGTTCGACTATGACAATAAGATAGGAGTTGTCTACGGAAGTAGAGGAATTTCCCGGATGGCCAAAGTGGTCGGAATTAAGGGATTTTCTTTTAAGAAATCTTGTAGTAGCGTAGGAGTGTTTGAATCATGCTATTGATGGTGGAAATGGATTTAGCACCATCAAAAACCTCAAGTGTAGCCAAAATCTTGAAGTTTGATAGCTATAACCTCGATTTACAAAAATTCCTGCTGGATTTGATAAAAATTTTGTTGCAACTTCCATGATTTTGAAGGAAAAAAGAAGGTTCGTTAGACTACAAAAATAAGATATGAGTTGTATACGAAGACAAAGGAATTGGCTAGATGGAAAAAAATGGCCAGAATCGGAGCAAACAACGTTTAATAAATATTGTAGTAGCAATGTTTGAATCATTTTTTCTATGGTGGAAATGAATTTAGCACAATTAGAAACCTTAAGAGCACCCAAAATCTTGAAGTCTGATAACTATGACCCTAATTTAAAAAAATCCTTGCTGGATTTTATTAAAATCTTGCCGTAATGTTCATGATTTTCATGGCAAAAAAGGAGGTTTCTTAGAATACGACAATAAGAGAGGAGTTTTCTACGGAGGCAGAGGAATTTCCTGAACAACCGAAGGTCGCCAGAATCCAGACACATTTTGTAAATAAATCTTGAGTAGCACTGTTTGAATCATGTTTTTTATGGTGGAAATTGATTCAACAGCATCAAAAGCCTTAAGGACAACCAAGATATTGAATCTTCATTGCTAGAACCTGGATTTATAATAATCCCTGATGGATTTTATTAAAATATTTCCTAAATTTCCATGATATTGAGGGGAAAAAACAGACTTGTTAAACTACCACAATAATATAGGAGTTATTTACAGAGGTGGACAAATCGCCAAGACGACCAAAAGTGGTTGGAATCCTGGTAGAACATATTTAAGAAACCTTTCAGTATAAGCATTTTAATCATGTTTATGATGGTGGAAATGGATTGAGCACCATCAAAAATATCAAGGGCACCCAAAATCTTGAATTTTTATAACTATAACTTGGATTTACAAAAATCCCTCCTGGATTTTATTAAAATCTTGCAAGAATTTCCATGATTCTAAGGGGGGAAAAGCAGGCTAGTTAGACTACAGCAATAAGATAGGAGTTGCCTATGGAGGCAAAATAATTTCATGGACAGCCAAAAGTGGCTCGAATCCGAGAAATTATTTTTTAATAAATTTTGCAATAACAGTGTTTGAATCATGTTTTTGATGGTGGAAATGGATTCAACACAATCAAAAACCTCTAGGGCACCTAAAACCTTGAAGTTTGATAGCTATAACCTAGATTTACAAAAATCCCTACTGTATTTTATTAAAGTATTTCCATAATTTCTATGATTTTGAGGGTAAAAAAGCTAGCTGGTTAGACTATGACAATAAGATAGGAATTATCTACTGAGGCAGAGGAATTGCCTCACTGAACAAAAGTGATCAAAATCCGGGCAAAAAAAATTTAAGAAATCTTAAAGTAGTAGTGTTTGAATCATGGCTTTGATGGTGGAAATGTATTCAACACCATCAAAAACCTCTAGGGCACCCAAAATATTGAAGTTTGGTAGCTGTAACATAGATTTACAAAATCTACAAAAATCCCTGCCTGATTTTATTAAAATCTTTTCGGAATTTCCATCATTTTCGGCGAAAAAAAGCAGGTCGATTAGACTACGAAAATAAGCATCGGAAATTTTAGGGGCTAATATTCGCAAGCCGACTAATATTCCATGATTTTTCTAAGAAACAAAATCACCAATTTCCATTTTTCTAAAAATGAATTCGCCCAAATTTTATTGTATAAAAATATTTTACCTTAAAAATCGCCTATATTATATATTCCCTAATATAAAAAAATTATTTATCTAAACATTTTTATAAATTTATCTTCAAACATTTTAAAATTTGGATATTAGGGACTAGTAAGACTCAGAAAGGTTGCTAAACTTTAAGATAAACTTCCATCATTAAATTTTTCCTTGGAAATAAGATAGGAGTTATTTACGAAGGCAGAGGTATTACCCGAATGACCAAAGGTCGTCGGAATTCGGGAAAAAATATTTTAAGAAATCTTGCAGTATCATTGTTTGAATCATGTTTTTAATGGTGGAAATGTATTCAACACCATAAAAAATCTGAAGGGCACCCAGAATATTGAAGTTTCATAGCTAGAAGCTTGATTTACAAAAATCCCTTACTGATATTATTAAAATCTTTCCGAAATTTGCATGATTTTTAGGGGAAAAATCAGGTTGGTTAGACTACGACAATAAGATAGGAGTTGTTTTAGAGGCACAGGTATTGCTAGGATGGCCAAAAGTGGACGGAAAATGGGCAAAAAAATAATAATAAATCTTGCAGTATTAGTGTTGAAATCATGTTTTCGATGGTGGAAATGAATTCATCACCATCAAAAAAATCAAGGGCACCCAAAATCTTTAAGCTTCATAGCTATAACCTGGATTTACAAAAATCCCAATCGGATTTTATTAAAACCTTGCCTGAATTTTCATGATTTTCAGGGAAAAAAAGCAGGTTGGTTATACTACAACAATAAGATAGGAGTAATCTACAGAGGTAGAGGAATTTCCCAGATGACCAAAAGTGATCAAATTCCAAGCAAAAACAATTTAAGAAATCTTGTAGTAGCAGTGTTTGAGTCATGTTTTTATGGTGGAAATGGATTCACCACCTTCAAAAACCTCTAGGGAACCCAAAATTTTGAAGTTTGATAGCTATAAAATGGATTTAAAAAAATCATTGTCAAGTATTATTAAATTCTTGCCGAAATTTCCATGATTTTCAATGCAAAAGAGTAGTTTGATTACACTACGAAAATAACATAGGAGTTGTCTACGGAGGTGGAGGAATTGCCCCAACGGCAAAAAGTGTCCAGAATCCGGGAAAAAAGAATTAAGAAATATTACAGCAGTAGTGTTTGAATCATGTTTTTGATGGTGGAAATGGACTCAGCACCACAAAAAACCTAAAGGGAACCCAAAATAAAGAATTTTTATATCTATAACCCGTATTTACAAAAATCCCAATCATATTTTACTAAAATATTGTTGTAATTTCCATGATTTTCAAGACAAAAAATTAGGTCGGTTAGACTACAGAAATAAGATAAGAGTTTTTTATGGAGGTGGAGGAATTTCCCGAATGACGAAAATTGGCTGGAATTCGGGGAAAAAATATTTAAGAAATCTTATAGTAGAAATGACTGAATCATGTTTTTGATGTTCAAAATGGATACAACACAATCAGAAACCTCAAGGAAACCAAAAATATTGAAGTTTCATAGCTATAACCTGGATTTACAAATATCCCTGACAGATTTTATTAAAATCTCGCCAGATTTTTCATGATTTTCAAGAAAAAAAAAGCAGATTGGTTAGACTATGACAATAAGATAGGAGTTGCCTACAGAGGCAGACAAATTTCTCAGACGACCAAAGTGGTCGGTATCTAGAAAAAAAAAAATAATAAATATTTTTGTAACATTATTTGAATCATGTTTTTGATGGCGTAAATGGATTCAGCACCATCAAAAACCTCTAGGGCACCAAAAATCCTTAAGCGTGATATCTATAATTTGGATTTAAAAAAATCCCTACCGGATTTTATTAAAATCTTCCTAGAATTTCCATGATTTTCAGGGGAAACACGCAATCTTGTTAGTCTATGAAAATAATATAGGATTTGTCTATAAAGGCTAAGGAATTTCCCGGACGACCAAAAGTGACTTGAATTCGTGAAAAATAAATATAAAAACTTTATAGTAGTTGTGTGTCAATCATGTATTTGATGGTGGAAATGGACTCAGCACCATCAAAAACCTAAAGGGTATCCCAAATATTGAAGTTTCATAGCTATGAACTGGAATTAAAAATATCCCTCCCGGATTTTATTAAAATCTTTCTGGAATTTCCATGATTTTCAGGGGAAAAAAGAAGGCTGGTTAGACTACGACAATAAGATAAGAGTTGTCTATAGAGGCAGAGGGATTTCCTCGATGGCCAAAAGTGATCAGAATACGAGATTTTTTTTTTTAATAATTCTAGCAGTAGAAGTGTTTGAATCATGGTTTTGATGGTGGAAACGGATTCAACACCATCAACAACCTACGGGGCACCCAAAATATCAAATTTTTATAGCTATAACCGACATTTAAAAATATCCATACCAAATTTTATTAAAATCTTTCGAGAATTTCCATGATTTTCAGGGAAAAAAGGCAGGCTTATTGGACTACGACAATAAGATAAGATTTTTCTACGGAGGCAGAGGAATTACCCGAACGGCCAAAAGTGGCTGGAATCCAGCAAAATTTTTTTAACAAATCTTGCAGTAGCATTGTTTGAATCATGTTTTTGATGGTGGAAATGGATTCAACACCATCAAAAACCACCAGGGCACCCAAAATCTTGAAGTTTGGTAGCTATAAAATATATTTATAAAAATCCCTACCTGATTTTATTAAAATCTTGCAGGAATGTCCATGATTTTTAGGGGAAAAAACTAGGGTGGTTAGACTACGAAAATAAGATATGAGTTGTCTACAGGGGTGGAGGAATTGCCCGGATGACCAAAAGTGATCAGAATCTGAGAAAATTTAATTTATGAAATATTGCAGTAGCAGTGCTTGAATCATGTTTTTCATCGTGGAAATGGATTAAACACAATAAATAACCTCAAGGTAACCCAAAATCTTGAAGTTTGATATCTATAACTGAGATTTAAAAAAATTCTTTCCATATTTTATTAAATTATTGTCGTAATTTCCATGATTTTAATGGCAAAAACACAGGTTGATTAGACTACTGAAATAAGATAGGAATTGTCTACGGAAGTGGAAGAATTTCCCAAATGATGAAAAGTGGCAAAACTTTGTGCAAAACTAATTTAAAATATATTGTAGTAGCAGTATTTGAATCATGTTTTTGATTATGGAAATGGATTCAACACCATCAAAAACCTTAAGGGCACCAAAAATCTTGAAGTTTTAAAGCTATAACCTAGATTTACAAAAATCTTTAAAGAATTTTATTAAAACCATTCCAAAATTTTCATGATTTTTAGCGAAAAAAATCAGGTTGGTTAGACTATGAAAATAAGATAGGAATTTTCTACATAGGCGGAGGAATTTCCCAAACGACTGTAGGAAATACTGTGAGGGGGCATGCGGTGAATCCATATTTATTTTCAGTTATTATTTTTACCAGTTAGATCACTTATGTTTCGAACACAAAATGAACAATAAGAATAAATGATTTTATTAATTTCTTCTTTGCAATAAACCAAGTATAATATATGTAGGGCTCCAAACTTAGATGAAGTCACTTCTCTTCAATCTCCTAGGCTCCAACATGTATTGTCCAATCATCGACTTGGACTCCCAAGGCTCCAACCTTGTCAATTCTAAGGCACCAACCTCAAGGGCTCCAACCCTGTATCCGGTTCAAGCTCCGACCTCGTTTCTTGAGGACTTCGATCCTCTAGAGCTCCAACCCTATTCTAAAAGGCACCAACCTTATCATTATGAGGCTCCAACCACCTGCTTCAATTCATCAAGATATAGTTGGTTATTCTTCACAGCTCCTAATGTCTCCTTCAATTAGCCTTTTCAATCTTCAGCAATACCTTCACTTAGTCTCCACGTCACTTCATCAATGAAAACCTTGCCTTATCATGAAGGTGTTGCCACTACTCTTCATATTTACCCAAAACATTCTTTAAGGTCACATCATGATGACTAATGCATCCTGGTCTTTAAGATTAACTCAACACTGTTGCTTCAAGGATGCTTCAACACCTTTCTTCAAGAAATTCCAAACTGTATATTTTCCAAATTATGCTTAGGGGTATCTTTGATATGTTTAAGAGGCCCTTTGCTTCTGCTCCAAAATTCTTCAGTGGTCTGGTCAAGGTAATTTTCAGAAATGTATCTTCAATTTCTGCTACCAAATCAACCCTCAAGTTGTCACAAATGGTTTTTGTACGTTCAACCTGAGTGATGATGTTCAAAGAAAAGTGACTGTCCACACTACCAATTGCTTCACAGCCTAATGCTTTCTCTAATTACTTCTCAACACTTTGCTCCAAACAATGCCTAATGTAGGTTTAGGACTGAGCCTCTTCAAACGAATGTAATAGGTGACAGACCTTAATCATTTAGTACTCAAAGCGACTATTCTGCTATAAAGACAATCCACAACATTGAAGTATGTTACAATGGACACAATCATTGTGGAAAAATATAACACACATTTATAGCCTGAAGTACAGTCTGAAAATGATCCAAGGCACAATAATACTCCAAGTCCAAGGGTAATATTCCAAGTCCAAGTGAGCTACAATACTCCAAGTCTGATTTCAATATTGATGCTTCAAGTCCGAGTTATATAGTAATACTCCAAGTTCGAGTTAATAGTCCTGTGGTGAGGTACTATCATTTCAAATAGGTTAGATTTTCTATAACTTCAAATAGGTTTGATCTACTGTCACTTTAAATATGTCCGAGCCACTGTAATAAGTCGAATTTTCATTACATAATGCAGGTCTGAGCTTCAACACATAATACAGGTCCGAGCTGCAGTAGGTCTGCAATAATATAGAGGGTCCTCAGAAAATTATAGTGTGGTTTGATGAGGTTTTTAAGCCCATAAAAAATTTCAAAATATCTCCCTCTTTTCGTCCTTAGGTTCCCTCTTCTTCGTTTTCCTCCTTGTTGTCTACCACCGAATAATAAACATCAGACCGAAATTTTTTATGACGGAAATGGATGACCGTGGCTATATATATATATATATATATATATATATATATATATATATATATATATATATATATATATTTATATATATATATATATATATATATATTTTTTTTTTTTTTTTTTTTTTTTTTTTTCTTTCTCCCTATGAAGATACAAACACTTGGTGGGGAGACCAAACTACACAAGTTGGCTCAATTCAGCTTGGACATAAAACTATTTTTTTTCATCTTAAAATATTTGTTTCTCTCAGTCTAGAAGGAGTTAGGGGGCGAGTAATAGCTCATTAGAAAGGGAAAATATTCTCTATCAGCTGGTTTCAATTTCATACTTAGGTGAGGCCATCTTCCCATCAAGAAAATTATTTAACTTTGTGGTTGTTCTTGAAATTTTTAGTTCACACCATGAGATGACTGTTTTCGATTTTTTTTTTGTGCAGTCCTTGATTCTTTATGGATAAGGATATAGGGAGAGAATTAATGGATTTTGCATAAGGGCTTAAAAGTAGTCTTTCATCCATAATCTATATCATTAAATGTGTTATCATGATTTCGAACTATGTCATCATATGTCATCAAGTATAGTGTAGTTACTCATGTCACCATAGGCACATGAAGGCGCTTAGGATTTTCATCAATATTTAGGGAATTATGATCATTAGGTATTTAGGACAAGACATTTTGATAAGTAGCATGAAATATTTATTAGTGGCATGTTCTCTTAGTATCTCCATTAATAACATCCTTAGCACCTAGGGATTTCATGAGATATTGACATCACAATATTATTTTTCATCTCGATTAATGCCATATTGACATCAATGACAACCTTGATTAACGACCAAAAATGGTCACAATATGGGACTTTTTTTAAGGAATCTTGTAGTCACAGTGTTTGAATCGTTTTTTTGATGGTGGAAATGGATTCAGCACCATCAAAAACCTAAAGGGAACCCAAAATCTTGAATATCGATAGCTATCACCTATATTTACAAAATTTCCTTCTGGGTTTTATTAAAATATTTTCAACGTTTCCATGATTTTCAGGGGAAAAAAGAAAGCTAATTAAACTACAGAAATAAGATAGGATTTGTCTATGGAGGCAAAGGCATTGCTTGGATGACCAAAAGTGGCCTAAGTATGGGGAAAAAGATTAAGAAATATTGTAGTAGCAAGTGTTTGAATCATGTTTTTTTATGGTGGAAATGGATTTAACACCATCAAAATCCTCAAGGGAACCCAAAATCTTAAAGTTTGATAACTATAACTCGGATTTAAAAAAATCCCTGCTAAAATTCATTAAAATCTTGATGGAAAATTCTGTGATTTTAAGTGAACAAAATTAGGCTGGTTAGACTATGGCAATAATATAGGAGTTGGCTACGGAGGTGTAGGAATTTCCTGAATGACCAAAATCCGTCGGAATTCGGGTAAATTTTTTTAGGAAATCTTGTAGTGGCAGTGTTTCAATCATGTTTTTTATGGTCGAACTGGATTCAACACCATCAAGAAACTCAAGGGCACCAAAAATCTTGAAGTCTTATATCTATAACCTGGGTTTACAGAAATCCATGACAGATTTTATTAAAATATTGTCAGGATTTCCATGATTTTCAGGGGGGGAAAGCAAGTTTTTTACACTACGACAATAAGATAGGAGTTGTCTACGGAGGTAGAGGAAATACCCGGATGACAAAAATTGGTTAGAATTCAGGAAAAATAAATTTAACAAGTCATACAATATTAGTGTTTAAATCATGTTTTTGATGTTGGAAATGGATTCAGCATGATCAAAAACCTCAAGGGCACCCAAAATCTTGAAGTTTGATAGCTATAACTGGGATTTACAAAAATTCCTGCTAGATTTTATTAAAATTTTCCCTAAATTTCCATGATTTTAGGGGAAAAAAATGAGTTGGTTACACTACAGCAATAAGTAGGAGTTTTCTATGGAGGTGGAGGAATTGCCCAGACGACCAAAAATTGTCAGAATATGGGCAAATGTTTTTTAAGAAATGTAGCAGTACTGGTGTTTGAATCATGTTTTTGATGGTGGAAATGGATTTAGCACCATCAAAAACCTAAAGGGCACCCAAAATCTATAAGTTTGATAGTTATAACCAGAATTTACAAAAATCCCTACCGAATATTATTAAAATCTTATCGTAATTTCCATGATTTTCAGAGAAAAAAATCAGGTTGGTTAGACTACAATAATAACATAGGATTTGTCTACGGAGGTGGGGGAATTGCCTTAACGACCAAAACTGGCTGGAATATGGGAAAAAAAATAAAGAAATCTTGGAGTAACAGTGTTTGAATCATGTTTTCGATGGTGGAAATGGATTCAACACCATAAAAACTCTAGTGCACCCAAAATATTTAAGATTCATAGCCATAACCCGGATTTACAAAAATCCTTGACATATTTTATTAAAATATTTCCATAATTTGCATGATTTTCAAGGCAGAAAAATATGTTGGTTAGACTACGTCAATAACAGAAGAGTTTTCTACGAAGGCGGAGGAATTTCTCGTACGACCAAAAGTGGCCGGATTCAGGAAACAATGTTTTAATAAATCTTGCAGTAGCAGTGTTTGAATCATGTTTTTGATGGTGTAAGTGGATTCAACCCCATCCAAAACCTCAAGGGCACCCAAAATCTTTAATTTTTATAGGTATAACCTAGATTTACAAAAATCACTTCCATATTTTATTAAAATCTTACTAGAATTTCTATGATTTGAGGGAAAAAAAGCATGCTGGTTATATAACGGATATAAGATCTGAGTTGTCTACGAAAGCGGAGGAATTTCCCAGACGACCAAAAGTGGCCAGAATCAAGGATTTTTTTTTTTAAGAAATATTGTAGTAGAAGTGTTTGAATCATGTTTTTCATGGTGAAAATGGATTCAACACCATCAAAAACCTCAAGGGAACCCAAAATCTTGAAGTTTTATAGTTATAACCTTGATTTACAAAGATCCCTGTCGGATTTTATTAAAATATTTCCAGAATTTCCATGATTTTCAGGGGGGAAAAGCAGGCTGGTTAGACTATGGTAATAACATAAGAGTTGTCTACAGAAGTGGAGGAGCTCAGACGACCAAATGTGGCTAGAATCCGGGAAAAAAATAAGAACTCTTGCAATAGGAGTGTTTGAATAATGTTTTTTATTGTGGAAATGGATTTAGCACCATCAAAAACCTAAAGGGAACCTAAAATATTGATGTTTGATATATATATATATATATATATATATATATATATATATATATATATATATATACATATACATATACATATACATATACATATACATATACATATACATATACATATACATATACATATACATATACATATACATAGATATAGATATATATATATATATATATAACATGGATTTACAAAGATCCCTGCCAGATTTTATTAAAATCTTGCCGAAATTTCCATAATTTTAAGGGAAAAAAAAACAGGCTTGTTAGACTACGGCAATGAGATATGAGTTGTCTACAGAGGTGGAGGAGTTTACCGGATGACCAAAAGTGGTTGGAATCCGAGAAAAACAAGTTTAAGAAATATTGCAGTAGAATTGTTTGAATCATGTTTTTGATAATGGAAATGGATTCAACACCATCAAAAACCTTAAGGGCACCCAAAATATTGAAGTTTTATAGCTATAACCTAGATTTACAAAAATAAATGCAGGATTTTATTAAACTATTGTCAGAATTTCCATGATTTTTAGGACCAAAAGGCAGGGAGGTTAGACTATGACAATAAGATAGAAGCTGTATACGAAGGCAAAGGAATTATCCGGATGACCAAAAGTGGTCATAATCTGGGCAAAACAAAATTAACAAATCTTGCAGTAGAAATGTTTGAGTCATGTTTTTGATGTGGGTGAAATGGATTCAACACGATCAAAAACCTCAACGACACCTAAAATCTTGAATTTTGATAGATATAAAATCAGTTTACAAAAATCCCTACCAGATTTTATTAAAATCTTGCCATAATTTCGATGATTTTCAGGGCAAAAATGAAGGCTTCTTAGACTACAAGAATAAGATAGTAGTTATCTACGAAGACAGAGGAATTGATCGGATGACAAAAGGTAGCTAGAATCTGGGAAAAACTTTTTATGAAACCTTTTAGTAGCAATGTTTGAATCATGGTTTTAATGGTGGAAATGGATGCAGGACCATGCAAAACCTCAAGGGAACCCAAAATCTTGAAGTTTGATAGATATAACATGGATTTAAAAAAATCCTTGTTATATTTTATTAAAATCTTGCCAGAATTTCCAATATTTTCAGGGAAAAAAAGTAGGTTGGTTAGACTACAAAAATAAGATAGGAGTTGGCTATGGAGGTGAAGGAATTGCCGGGACGACCAAAACTGGCTAGTATCCAAGTAAAATAATTTAATAAATGTTGTAGTAGTAGTGTTTGAATCATGTTTTTGATGGTGGAAATTTATTTAACACCATCAAAAACCTCTAGGGCACCGAAAATTTTATAGTTTGATGGCTATAACCTGGATTTACAAAAATATCTGTCATAATTTACTAAAATACTGCTGGAATTTCCATTATTTTTATGGCAAAAAAGTGCACTAGTTAGACTATGGAAATATAATAGGAGCTGTCAATGGAGGCGTAGGAATTTCCTAGACAGCCAAGTGGCGGGAATCCAAGCAAAACCAATTTAAGAAAATTTTCAGTACTAGTGTTTGAATCATGTTTTTGATGGTGTAAATGGATTCAACACCATCTAAAACCTCTAGGGCACCCAAAATCTTGAATTTTGATAGTTATAACCTAGATTTACAAAAATCCCTGCTAGAATTTATTAAACTCTTGCATGAATTTCCATGATTTTCAAGGAAAAAAAGTAGGCAAGTTATATTATGACAATAATATAGGAGTCGTCTATGGAGGTGGAGGATTTTCCCGGATGGCCAAAAGTGGTCATAATCCGAGCAAATTTGTTCTAAGGAATCTTGCAGTGGAAACGTTTCAATCATCTTTTTGATGGTGGAAATGTATTCAACACCATCAAAAACCTCAAAGGAAATATCTATATTATGTAGATGGCTTGAGAGGAAATACATGGAGTAGATATCTATGGATCAAGAGGAAATACATAGACTATATATGGATCAAATCATAGCAACAATCCATTAATGAATCAAACAAATTTCTAGAACGCCTGCTGAGTGAAGCCCAAATTATTCATCTCCCTATCATAAAATATATAAGAATTCCTCTACTGATAGCTTCCTAGAGTAACAATAGGTCCAACAGAGTTACTAAAAATTAAGGTTTCCCTGAAATGTAGAGAAATAAGTTTCTGAGATCATCGACATGAAAGAATTTCCTTAAGGCAGTACCATGTCTGAGCCACCACTGAAATGGAATGCAAACGCAGGGAATTGAATATTGGCATTGCCATAGAAGACACATTGTATCACAATCCAAATATAGTTTTCATTTCAACTTTAGGATATCCAATATGAGAAGCAAATCCAACTACGATCTGGTTATAAACTTCTTGGGGAAAGGTATTTTAAGTAGTTCCTCAATGTTCGATGGTTCGACTATTTATGTTACTTTCAAATGTGGATATATTGGAGGGAACCGTCAAGGTTTTTCCACCAGTTCTCACTCCTTCTAGACTAATGCAATAGAATTGGCTGTATCTTGCAAAATATGATTAGGAGTTAGTTAGAAAAGGGGGTGTAATTCAAAGTCATTTTCATGGGATTGGAATTTATAATTTTTGAAGAGGTTGGAATTGGATTTGGCTATGCACCTGTGCGGAACCAATGTACAAAATCTCTCCAAAACACTTTCATCTACCAATTTGGCAAGTAATATCAACTCATTTCTTCCCTTAACTCCAATGGTGGATATGTTCTGAATCTAGGATACATTTTCCTAACACTTGCAATTAGAGTTGACCCTCCTCCTTGGTGGGGGAAATATGTCTAGAAGTTAAAGTTCCTAACCAAAGCTAAGTTTTTCATGTGGCTTCCACCACACAACAAAGATTCCATTTGTGAGGAACTACAATTGATTAATTATATGGGACCAAAACATCTGGCTTCTATAAATAGGATAATAAGCCACCAAACACCCCATCCCTCTCTTTGGTTTTTTGGAACAAAATCCAAAGGTATAAATTAGGGACATCATGCCTCTAGGGTGGGGACCCTATAACAACAACTCTTAAAAGTTGGATTAACAATTAGAATACAAAAAACTAGAAAACACTCCCCTTGATTGTAGCTCCGGGAATTTGGATTAAATGAAATCGCTCCCATTTTGAGGATTGAGATTCCTCTTTTATGCATTGTGGCCTATAAATTATCGATATCCTATTAACCTATTTTCAAAGCCTTCATTATAATACATTAAAATGACATACTCATAGGATCTATTTCAAGGCTAAGTTGGGGAGTGATAGAAAATTAATAACTTTTGTGTACTCATGACTCTAAAACTACTCTTAGTTTATGGATTTCCCAAATCCAAGTTTTTGGACACATTCTTCTTGTGATTCAATGGATGGAAGGAGAACTTATTTTGTGTAAATTCACATTGCAACCTCTTTTTCATGAAATTATGTAGCTAAAAATATCCTTCTGTCACATTTATTTCTCATATGTTTATAAGGATATGAACTATGAAGCAAACCAACTATTTAAGAATGGAGTTGCAAGAGAAAATGGGATTTGGAAGATCGTTCACAAAAAGCCTACAAAATCCTTTTAATATGTTCATGTTCCTTAGTTCTCATCTTCTTTTTCTTAATTTAGAGAATTTTGATCAGTGTCTTTTCATGTAAATCTAGACTATGTTCATATGGGATTATCCAATAAAATTTTTCAATGTATAAAGAATACTATATATTTTGTTGAAAATTTTAATGAGAAATATATATTTCTACAATAGTATAAATCCTAGTATAGAATTGTTTGAAAAATAGCATTGGAATTGCAAGTGATTTTTTGTACTAAAACTATAGCTCTGTAAAAGTAAAATTTGAATACTAGTTACACATCTACCATTGTATTCTTGCTTTTAAAAAAATTGCTAAGTTTTTTTTTTGCATGGAAAATAAGTACATGCCAATAATTGTTTATATATAAAATGTATTAAAAATAAAATCTCAATTAATCTACCAAATGTATATATATATATTATGATTTTATAGAAGAATTGAGTCTATTTATATGGATCCTTCCAACAATATTTTATATATATATATATATACTCTAACTATGTTATTTAATTTATTTTAAATAATTAGTCAAAATTAATCATAATATTTTAATTTCAATGATATACAACAAATTTTATTATAAAACTTATTTATGTATGATAATTTACTTGTATTTTCCCTACTATAAGAGACATCAAGAGTCTTCACCAAATGAAATTTCATAGTAACCATGGTTTTTTTCAACACTCATATGTGTGTGTGTATGTGTGTGTGTGTGAAACCTTTGTTTTTACAATAGAAATGGAAAATGCAGATAATAATAGGTTGATAAATATGCATATAAGGGAGGTAGGGGTGGAAAAAAGACTTGAAGCATTTTTTATCAGTAAATATTTCTTAGAAGAAAATCTCAAGATTAGGGATTGGGTTTTATCAATAAGGAATTCAAACCGTAATCCCAGAATGCTAAAATTAACCCTTTGATTGGATAACCCCTGATTTCCTTTAAATTAAACTCAACATTCAAAGCGCCCCTTATTCTGAGAAGTGACCAAAGGGAGCTAGAAACCTTATGGTACATTCTCATTGGAATCCCATTTTAATCTCTTGTAACTAAGAAAGGAAGAAGAGAGAGGACAATGTCATTTTAGAACTAGAGTCTTAGCTTCAACATTGGCCTTGCAAAGAGGGGAGGGTCATATATCATATTAATAAAATAATGCAATAAAATCCTCAAAGAGAGCTAAGAGGAATATATGCTTTGACAAAGAAAATGAATGGATATTGAAAATTCAAGCCTTATGGTTGCAAGTAAGGGATGAAATTATAGTTTTTTTGGGCCAATTTGGAAAAAGAGGAAGACCATCAACACTCTTTGGGTCATCGATAGAGTAGATGGGACAAAGGCCACATGCATCAGAGAAATTGGGACCCTACATTTATAGAATATATTCAAAGAAATAATAGCCATAGAGGTCATTCTAAACATTGCCAATCAATTTTCTATCTTCACTGACCAAGAAGGAAATGATTGGCTAATAGTTGACCTTTCTAAAGAGGAACTACATAGAGTGTTGCACAACATTTGGAAGAATAAAAACTACATAGATTGCCACACAACATTTAGAAGAATTAAAACCCAACTCTAATAAGGCTCATGTCCATTTTTATTATTAATATTAATATACATAATTAATTTAAATGAAATAATATTCAATAAAGTTCAAATTATAGAATAGTTTGTTTATCACAACAATGTTTCAAAACCATGTGTCATGTAATATAGAAAACATACTCATAATTTATGTAGCTTTTGTATTTCTTTAAAAATCTTCCTTTTGCATTAAAATTATAGTTTGCCTTTATTTATAAAGTTTGTGTTTTTTCTCATAAAATGAAATTCATGCTTTTTCTTGAAAATTTTGCAAATTAAATCATAAGATGAAGCAATAAGACTAGATCTTCATAAATAGCTTCACTCTTTATAGGTAAAAAAAACTATTATGAATTTATAGGTAAAGAAAACTATTATAAATTTATTGAGATTCATACTCACAATGTATTTCACTCTTTATTTCTAAAAATATTAGAAGTTTGTTGGGATTGTAATTCAAAATGTACTTAAGCTGTATTAGAAGTTTGTTGAGATTGTAATTCAAAATGTACTTAAGCTGTATTAGAAGTTTGTTGAGATTGTAATTCAAAATGTACTTAAACGTTTATATATGGAAAACCAAAATATGAGGAGTTTATTGAGATTCTTATTCAAAATATTTGATAAACTATGAGAAGAACATCGATCAAGCGGAAATACCTACACTATATTTGGATAAAGTCGAAATATATACACTATATATATATATATATATATATATATATATATATCAAAGAAGAATTGCATAGGCTAGATTCTAGAGGAAATACATATGTTAAGATTATATCAGACAAATTTCTTGCCTGCTGAGTGATTCCTGCCATACAATATATAAATATTTCTCTGTTGATAGTTTCCTCGCAACAGGTCCAAAATCATCACTAGCAAATGCTAAGAATAAGTGTCTGAGTTAGTTCATCAGCATGTACGAATTTCCATGTACCATGTCTGAGCCACCACTGCTCACTGAAATGGAATGCAAACTCAAGAAATTGAATAGTGGCCACACCAGGCTGGGTACGTCGATATCCAGGTCTACAATAAGTTTAAAATGGCTGTAAATTTTGATGCGTCGCTTTTGAGAAACAATAAGTTCCAAGTTCAAAGAAAGGGATCTACTTAAACATGGTTGGCCTGTCACTTTGAGGCATAGTTACCAAATTCTAACGATATCATAAAAATTCTTATTAAAATTTTTTAATTCTATATATATATATATACTTCTTATTCATATTTTTTTTCTTCATTTTAACATTTAAATAATTTTTAGTAATTTTAATAAAAATTTGAAAACTACAATTTATTGAATAAAAATACAATCACCCTTATCATTATCTTTCAAATCTACTTCATATCTTATTTAAATTTATTTATTTTTAAATTAAATATCTTAAATGAAAAATAAATCAATTTCTAATTTCAAATTTCAAATATTACATAAAATCTTTTTTCTAAATCATTTTTAATTGATACATATTTAAAAACTAAATATTCAAAACTTATTTTTATAAAATTCTTTCTAACATAAACATATTTAAAAAATTAATTGCTTTTCATAAAATTTATAAAACTAATTTATTTTTATAAACTTTTATGTCCAAGTTAAAATGGTTATTTCAGCTTTTTAAAACCTAAAAAACACATTAACATTTCTATTTATTAAATTTAATTACTTTTATAAACTTTTAACTTTTAGTTGAAATCTTTCTTTCTCATTATTTCAGCTTTTTAAAATCTAAAAAAAACACTTTAAAATTAGAAAATTTCTCATTCCCAATTAATTTTTATTTCTTAACTGCCGCTGCTTCGCATCTACATTCCACCTACCATTACAAACCCAAACTACATGCTCCACATCTACATTCCACTTAACATACGGACACAAACTACCAATTCTGCTTCAGGTAAAAAGAGTAGAACACATTGGTGGGCCATGATAGTGGATCATCTTTTTGTGTAAACACGCTTTATTTACAGATATGGACTTTTCCACCTAAACATCTCAATGAAAGCATCCCAAGTGAGAACTCACAACTCGGTTATCCCAACCGAACCAAACCGATTTTTTTCGAATACTTCGATGTACGAATCGAATTATCGAATTTCTGTAACTAAATTTAAAAATAAATAAAAAGTAAAGAAGAATCAAAATATGCTTTAAAAATCAAAATAAATAAAAATTATAGATAAATTTAGGTTGAAAATTTAATGATGAAAATTGGAAAAAGATTAGAGATTTATATTTAATGAATAAATTTAATTTTTTTAAAAGAGAATGATATAAAATAATTTTAAGAAGACTTCCATAGTGCATTATATTAGATATCATTTTTGGGATTCAACTGCTTTGAGTAAGTCATTCATTTATGACCATTTCCATGAGACGTAGTAACTAATTTATCATAATTTTTGAATAGTCCATTTAACACTCATTGCATCGGTTGATGCTCCCACGGGTGAAGAAGACACTCATTACATCAGGTGATGCTCCGAGGGGTGAAGAAGTGGGATTGAAACTAGTGAAATGAATCACATAGCGTCAATCATCACTTACGGATATGTCAATCATCACTTACGGGTGATGCTCCTAGGGGTGAAGAAGTGGGATTGAAACTAGTGAAATGAATCACATAGAGATATCATTTTTGGGATTCAACTGCTTTGAGTAAGTCATTCATTTAAGACCATTTCCATGAGAGGTAGTAACTAATTTCTCATGATTGTTGAATAGTCCACTTAACACTCATTGCATTGGGTGATGCTCCTAGGGGTGAAGAAGTGGGATTGAAACTAGTGAAATGAATCACATAGCGTCAATCATCACTTACGGGTGATGCTCCAAGTGGTGAAGAAGTGGGATTGAAACTAGTGAAATGAATCACATAGCGTCAATCGTCACTTTCGAGGTTTGCACTCGGTAACCAGGACTTCCCGAGAGGTTACCCATCCTAGAACTCCTCTGGCTCAAGCACACTTAACTATGGAGTTTTCCCCACAATCAAGCCCACTTAGCTTGCTACCCCATTTGCAAAACCTTAGCAAGTATTTTTCCTCATGAACCATTCAAGTAGAGTGCCCTTTACTCTTTGTATTTTTAAGTATAAGGGGTTCTGCTGTGCATTATATTAGATATAAATTTTAAGATCATTATATTAGATATAAATTTTAAGATTCAACTGCGTTGAGTAAGTCATGTCACTCATCTATGACCATTCCCATGAGAGGTAGTCGTAACTGACTAATTTCTCATGAATTTTAAATAATCCACTTAACACTCATTGCATCGGGTGATGCTCCCACGGGTGAAAAAGTGGGATTGAAACTAGTGAAATGAATCACATAGCGCCAATCATCACTTCTAGGGCTTGCACCCGGTAACCAGGACTTCCCGGAGGTCACCCATCCCAGAAATCCTCTGGCTCAAGCACGCTTAACTATGGAGTTTTCCCCACAATCAAGCCCATTTAGATTGCTACCCCATTTGCAAAACCTTAGCAAATATTGTCCCTCATGAACCATTTAAGTAGAGCTCACTTTACTCTTTGTATTTTTAAGTATGAGGGGTTTCCATAGTGCAATGAGTGTTAAGTGGACTACTCAAAAATCATGAGAAATTAGTCATTTACGACTACCTCTTATGGAAATGGTTATAAATGAATGACTTACTCAACGCAGTTGAATCCCAAAAATGATATCTAATCTTAATATTGTCACATTTCTAGTAATATTGTTGTTCCTACAACATTTGCTGCTAGGGATGGAAAAGGTACAAGGAGATCTTGCTATAGTGCTATCTACAATTTTGGAGATTACCTGGCCGATACAGGGACTTTGTTAACAATTGCTACTGGTGTCGGTGTTCATCGTTTGTCTTAGTGTTGCTAATCTGCTCTATGACTAAACATATTTTGACAATGCAACTCGCTGTTTCTTAAAATGACCACTGAATGAATTTAAAACTTTTGGAAAAGAAAAGAAATTTACTATTTTAGATATTATTTCTGGGATTTAACTGAATTAAGAATTTATTATTTTAAATATTATTTTTGAAATTTAATTCAGTTAAGTCATTCATTTATAACCATTTTCATAAAAAATAGTTTTAATTAACAAATTTCTCACCCCTATAAAATGTAATACTATGAATGACAAGTAAAACGTGATAGAAATATTTGTGACTGCTTAGTTTCTTTGTTTTTCATCTTGTAATTTTGTTTTGGACAGCACAAGCTTCCGGTCTGCCGTTCATGGGTCAGTATCTCAATATTGCGAACAGTTCAAAATTCCCTGCCAAGGGTGTTAAGTTGGCAGTGTATTCCTGAACGTGTGACACATATCTTGAGAGTTTTTGCCAGACGCTGATTGTCAAAATTACGCTATCTACTTTTTATTAGAGACATTCATTATTTAAATTAGATTATCTACTTCCATATCTACTTAGACATTGAGAAAACGAGAGCTACCATTAATGTTTTCTAATAATTTTAGATAAAACTAACTATATTTATATATATTTAATATATTTAAAATTATAATTAGGGATATTGTATCATTTTTCTATTCTATATCTATTAAAGTCTATTTATTTTGGCTATTTTTTTTAACATTGATTAAAGCATTGTTTATCAAGGATAACTAGTGAAATATGGATTTCACATTTATCAATTAATTTAAGTTTTAAAGATTACTAAATTTTTTCCAAAAATAATTTATATAAAGATTTCCTGTTGAAAACTAATATCTTTTTTATTTTGATTTGTAACATTAGATTATCTAAAAAAAAATGTAAATTTTAAATATCTAAAAGTTTGAGATGAATTTGAATTTAATTACATATTTAAGATATATTAAAAAAATGAAATAAAATCAATACAAGAATCAATTTTTTATTTAAATTCATATTTAAAATTAAAAGTAGATTATTTTATCATTTAGCATCTAAAATATAAAAATTGTTAGTGAAAGGTTTCAATCATGCAAACATCATAAATCAATTTATATAAGCTTTCATGCATTACATATTATATTATTAAATAAAATTTGTGTGTGGAATATTGGTTAAATCATATTTTTAATAAAGTCTAAATTAAATTTAAATTTATTAATTAATATGGTTGTTTTTTAATTAAAAAAATGATTTTATATGTTTATTTATTTAATAATAATAATATTAATAATTTTACGTGGAAGTGAAAAAGCGGAAATGAGTTTCATACATAATATTTTTCTTTAGTATATATTAGTGCAATTACATTAGAAAATGTAGTTGATATATGTCCATCAACATTATTTTCTTTCTTTCAAAATTAATATTTTATGAAACTTATAATATATATATCACGGGGTGATTCCATTTTATAAAATCATATGAAGATTCATTTATATCAATCATTTGTTTTGTAAATTTACATATCCACATGATTCAGTTTGTTATTTGATAATTTGCATAGTAAATTCATAATTATATTAGGTAAATGTGAAAAGGTATATTGTTTCACTTCATTGTGGATTGTAAAATTTTAAAATATTTCTGAAATCTAGAATCAAAATAAATTCAGTACTATTACTCTTATTATTATATCCCCACTGATCTCTTCTAAGATGTTATAACACTGTTTTAGTCATAGTATTAAAAACCAAAACCGGTGATCAGATTGATGGACCTAATGAACCAAGTGTCGAATAGGAAATGAACCATTCAAACAGGGATTGGTCAGATCTCAATGAACTGGTTTAAAAAAAAATACATTAAATAATTATTTTTTAATAAAAATAACTATTTTTAAGATTTCCAAGCATGATTCCAAGCCAATTGAAACATAACATGCAAATTTTACTCATTTATATACCATGTAAAGGTGAATATATCAAAATGGCACCAATTTCAATACATATCATCTACAAAATACATGAGCAATGAGGCTCAAAATCTTGAAGTTTGATAGTTATAACCTGGTTTTACAAAGATTACTATCAGATTTTATTAAATATTTCCATAATTTCCATGATTTCCAGGGTTAAAAAGTAGCCTAGTTAGACTACAGCAATAAGACAGGAGTTGTCTACAGAAGTGGAGGAATTTCTCGGACGACTAATAGTGGTCAGAATCTGGGGAAAAAAAATTAAGAACTCTTGCAGTAGCAGTGTTTGAATCATTTTTTGATGGTGTAAATGGATGTAGTGCCATCAAAAACCTCTAGGGAACATAAAATATTAAAATTTGGTATATATAACTTGGATTTACAAAAACAGCTGCCAGATTTTATTAAAATCTTGTTGGAATTTCCATGATTTTTAGGTCAAAAAAGTTGGTTAGTTATACTACAAAAATGAGATAGGAGTTGTCTACGAAGGTGTAGGAATTTACCAGAAAACCAAAACTGACATAATCTAAGCAAAAACGTTTTATAAATCTTGCAGTAGTTGTGTCTGAATCATGTTTTTGATAGTGGAAATGGATTCAGCACCATCAAAAACCTCAAAGGCATGCAAGATCTTGAAATTTTATAGCTATATCCCGGATTTACAAAAATAAATGCCAGATTTTATTAAAATATAGTTGGAATTTCCATGATTTTTAGGACAAAAAATAGGGAGGTTAGACTATGGAAATAAGATAGAAGTTGTCTATGGAGGTGGAGGAAATGTTCGGACGGTGAAAAGTGGTCAGAATCCAAGCAAAAAAAAAAAAAAAAAAAAAAAATCTTGTAGTAGCAGTGTTTGGATCATGTTTTTTATGGTGGAAATGGATTCAACACCATCGAAAACCTTGAGGGCACCCAAAATATTGAAGTTTGATAGCTATAGCATGGATTTACATTAATCCATACCAGATTTTATTAAAATATTTCCAGAATTTCGATGATTTTCAGGGCAAAAAATAAGGCATCTTAGACTACGACAATAAGATAAGAATTGTCTAGAGAGACAAAGGAATTTCTTGAACAACAAAAGGTACCCGAAATCTAGCAATTTTTTTTTAATAAATCTTTTAGTAGCAATATTTGAATCATGTTTTTCATGGTGGAAATGGATTTAGCACCATCAAAAACCTCATGGGCACCCAAAATCTTGAAGTTTGATAGCTATAACATGGATTTACAAAACCCTCTACTAGATTTTATTAAAATCGTGCTAGAATTTCCATGATTTTCAGACGAATGTCTCGGACGACCAAAAATGGTTGGTATCTAGGAAAAATTATTTAAGAAATCTTGCAGTAGCACTGTTTGAATCATTTTTTGGATGGTGGAAATGGATTCAACACCATCAAAAACTTCAAGAGCACCGAAAATGTTGAATTTTAATAGCTATAACATGGATCTACAAAAATCTCTGCCATATTCTATTAGAATCCTGCTGGAATTTCCATGATTTTTACGGAAAAAATTGCACTAGTTAAACTATGTAAATAAGATAGGAGTTCTCTACGGAGGCAGAGGTATTGTGCGGATAGCCCAAATTTGCGGGAATCTAGGAAAAACCAATTTAATAAATCTTGCGGTAGCAGTGTTTGAATCATGTTTTTGATGGTGTAAATGGATTCAACACCATACAAAACCTCTAGGGTACCCAAAATCCTGAATTTTTAATATCTATAACCTAGATTTACAAAAATCCCTGCTGTGTTTTATTAAACTCTTGCAGGAATTTCCATGATTTTCAAGGAAAAAAAGTAGTTTGGTTATATTACGAAAATAAGATAAGAGTTGTCTATGGAGGTCGAGGATTTTCCTGGATGGCCAAAAGTGGTCGTAATCTGAGAAATTTTTTTTTAAGAAATCTTGCAGCATCAATGTTTGAATCATGTTTTCAATGGTGGAAATGGATTCAACACCATCAAAAACCTCAAAGGAAATATCTAGATAATGTAGATGGATTGAGAGGAAATACATCAGGTAAATGTTTATGGACCAAGATGAAATACATAGAATATATATGGATCAAATCATAGCAACATTCCATTAACGAATCAAACAAATTTCTAGCATGCCTACTAAGTGAAGCCAAAATGATTCATCTCCATTTCATACAATATATACAAACTCCTCTACTGATTGCTTCCTAGAGTAACCATAGGTCCAACAAGGTTACTAAAAGTTAAGGTTTCCCTGAAATGTCAAGAAATAAGTGTCTGAGGTCATCGACATGAAATAATTTCCTTGAGGCAGTACCATGTATGATCCACCACTGAAATGGAATGCAAACTCATGGAATTTGTCAGGCTAGGAGGTAACTCCGCAAAACTAAAGATGAATTAGATGGAGATCGTGTGTGTACTTATACATGGAGGTGAGACTATTGGGATTCACTTCCCAATGTCTCTTGGCCTTCCTTATTTACTAATTTACAATAATATACAATCTCACTCAATCCCTTAGGATTATATGTCAACATTCCCCCCTTTAATATGAAGGGACATTGGTGAGTCCAAGCATCATTCTGAACTTTTCAAATTTTTTTCTTCCAAGCACTTTGGTGAAGATGTTTTCAGTCTGCTCATTTGTGGAACAATGACATACATGGATAGTTTTGGCCTCAACCTGATGTCAAATCAGATGTTATTTTATATTGATGTGCTTTGTTTGATCATGGAACTTTGGAATCTTGGCCAACTTTATTGCAGAAGTGTTATTGATCATGAGTGGTGTTGAATTGTTTCATCTACAAATCTTCTAGGGTTTTCCTGAGCCAAACAATTTCCTTTGTTGCTTCAGCTACCGCCACATATTCTGCCTCAGTTGTGGAATCTGCTAGAACTGACTCTTTGTGTGACCTCCATGACACAGCTCCTGATCCAAGACTCATGGTATAACTTGAAGTAGATACCCCAGTTTCTTTTTCCCCATCAAAGTCTGAATCAGAGTATCCGATCAAGTTGAATTCGCCTACCTGTGTATATTTGAGTCCAAAGTCTTGAGTCCCCTTCAAGTACTTTAGAATTCTTTTTGTAGCAGACTAATGTCCTTCACAAGGTTTTTGCATAAACCTAGAGAGGATTCCAATAGAAAATGAGATGTTTGGTCTCATGGTAGTTAGGTAGGTATTACTTCCTACAAGTTGTCTATACTTCATTGCATCCTCGAATTCCTTCCCTTCAATGGATGTGAGCTTCAAGTTTTGTTCCATTGGAGTGGTTAAGGGATTGCATTCATCCATGCCAAAATTGTTCAAAAGATCTCCAATGTACTTATTTTGAGAAAGGAATATAAATTTAGGATGCTGTGTTACTTAAATACCCAGATAGTAGTGAACATAGCCCAAATCAGTCATTTCAAAACCTTTCTTCAATTCTTTCTTCATGGATTCAATATAACTGTCATTGTTCCCTGTCATCAAAATATCATCTACATACACCACAAGATATACAATTTTTTTTCCAACTTTCTTAACAAACAAAGTTGCATCATCAAGATAAAAATGTTTGAAGTCAAGTTTCAGAATATGCTCAGTTAATTTCTCATACCAGGCTAGCGGTGCTTGCTTGAGGCCATACAAGGATTTTATAAGTTTTCATACTTTGTGTTCTTGGCTCTTCACAACAAATCCTTCTAGCTAGGACATAAAAACTTTCTCCTTTAGATCTCTATTCAAAAATGTTGTTTTTATATTCATCTGATGGACTTTCCATCCCTTCTGAGCTGCTACGACAAAGAGTGTCCTGATGGTGGCCCATTTTGCTTTGGGGGGAAAATTTTCTTCATAATTGACCCCTTCTTTATGTGCAAAACCTTTTGTCACAAGCCTAGCTTTGTGCTTGTTAAGTGAGCCATATTCTTTGTACTTTTTATTGTAGACCCACTTGCAGCCAATTGGTTTGGTTCCCAAAGGAGGATCAACCAGCTTCTAAGGGCCATTCTTTATCAAGGCATCATACTCATTTTGCATCGCTTCATTCCATTCAACATGTGAAGTGGCTTCTTTGAAGGAATTTGGTTCATGATATGTAGACAAATTCAATTCATAGTTATAAACAATATCCATATAAATAGGTGAATGAAAACTATCTATGTCACCTCCATTTTATCTGGTGGAACTTCCTATTCCTGTCTTTCCAACCTCATCAGGACAAACTTGTTCGAGTGTATTTGTCAGCCATTTTGATGGACCTTTATAAGATGGTCGAGGTTTCTCATTTGATTGAGTTGGAATTGAATCAATATTAAATCTCTCAATTCTATCAATGACATCGTTCAAGGTGTCATCTGTGGTTGGTTGTTCATGTGGGGGAGAGAGTGCTTCAGAAGATTATTCCACAGATTGATTCAATATAGGAATCCCCCCTTCAAGATGTGGAATTCGATTATCAAATTCTTGAAAGAATTTTCATGTGTGAATCTATCCAAGCGATCAGGTTGTCGCTCAACAACATTGTTAGTCTTGGAAGATCAAGGAATATGACATCTCTTGCTACTACAAAATTCTTATTGACTTCATCATAGAGACAATATCCTTTGGAGGTATTGGAATAGCCCAAGAAGATACATTTTCGACTTCTAGCACTAAGTTTATTCCTTTGTACCTTAGGTATCAAAGCATAATAGGTGGAACCAAAGACCCTGAAATGCTTTACCAAAGGAATTTGGCCATGCCACATTTCATGATTTTTCTTTCTGATTGAATTTGAAGAACACCTATTACTTATGTATATAGCACATAGAACTGCATTAGCCCAAAACATCAATTTTACATTCTTAAAAACCATCATGGAGTGAACCATATTTAAAATTGTCTTGTTCATTCTTTTAGCTACACCGTTCTGTTAGGGATTATAGGGAACAGTTGTTTGATGTTTGATCCCATGTTGACGAAGATAGTTTTAAAATTCATTTGAAGTGTATTATTTTCCATAATCAGTGCGCAAAGAGACTGTATGAGTTTGTGCATCATTTTCAATCCATGCATGAAAATTCTTAAATGTTTGAAAAACATCATATTTTTCCTTTAATAAGTAAACCCAACACATTCTGGTGTAATCATCTATAAATGTCATCATATATTTATTTCCATTTGCAGAAGCAACATGCATGGGGCCACATAAATCTGAATGAATAAGCTCAATTTTTCTATGTTCTCTACAATGTGAATGATAAAATGGTTGTTTGCTATGATTTCCTAGAATACAAGCACCACATTGCTTAAGTTTCCTAGGCATTGTAGGCAATCCAGTAACACCATTTTTCTTCAACAATCGAAGGTTGTCATAGTTTAAGTGTCAAAATATAACATGCCATAAAATAATTTAAGGGAATGTACCTTCATCATGATGTGAACTGAATGCAAAGTTTTTTTCATGAGCAAAGGAACCTTGGAACTTGAGGAGTCTTCCTTCTTCTATTCCAGCCATGAAATGTGAGCGATATAATGCTTTTGTGACCTCAAACTTGCCATTAAACATGTAAATGGAGTGTCCTTTATGGCGGATGTGGACCAAGGATAGAAATTTTCTCCTCAACTCAGGGAGGTATAAAACCTCACGTAGAAGATGATCTGGAAGACCAGTCAACTTAAGCCTGATTGTGCCAAGCCCTGATGGCTTGAGCTTGGATTTATCTATGAAGTATACTGCTCCATAAACTTTGTCAGTAAATTCTTCAAAAAAACCTTTTCTAAATGTCATGTCACACATTTCCCCTTAATATAGCAACTAGTCATTTCTCCAAGAAGTAAATGAAACATCAAACAAGTCTTCAGTTACTCCATTGTTACAATGTGCTACAACATAATGAGTGGATTAAGGTTCTTGACCTTTGTCTCTATCATGAGTTTTTCCTTTTTCTTGATTTCTTTGCTGCTCAATTTTACCCCAAGGCAGCTTACATGTTAGATGTGGCATGTCGGTCTTTATTGCAGTGTATACAATGAAGATCATATTTTTTAGTTTGAGTTGTATGCCCCACCTTCCTCTAAAATTTCTTCTTCCTCTTCCTCTTCGGACACCTCTTCCTTTGGAATAATCTTGAGCATGACTCTTTTCTCTATGTGCAAAAATTACAACCTCTTCAGAAGACAAAGGGGTTTTCATCTTTCCAAAAGTATTCTCTCTTTAATCTCCAAAATTTCTCTCAAAGGAATCAAAGGTGATTTTCATGAGGTTTCCACTTGCTTGCAATGACTCAAGGTAATGTGAGTAAGTGGGATACAATGCATTAAAATATGCTATGAGAGGTATGTCAACTTCTACAACATTATTCTTAATGTCATGCATGATAGATCTTACTTCTGAAGCTAAAGCAAGAGGGTCATAATTTTTCAATTCAAGGTTGAACATCTTAATCATTAATTGAATGATTTCAAGTTCTGAAATGTGAGTCATAGAGTTCTTTTAGGTTGTTAAAGGCTTCATAGGCATTTGAAAACGTTATAATATGGTGACTCACCTCTTCATTTACGGAACCTACAATCAAGGCATAGGCCTTACAATTCCTTTTTTCCCGAATGGTGATCTCCTTGTCTGAAGTGGGCTTTGCTGGTGGATGGTCTCCTTCTCCTTCACAAATTCCTCTCCACATCTCATTAAAAATGAGAGTGTGCTTGATTTTTTGAGACCATTTAGGATAGTTCTCCTTTTCGGAGAGAACAACACCCACAATAGATATGAGAGAATGCATTCTTTTGAAAAAAAAATCACTTTGTTGCCACAGTAAAAAATAAACTCAATTCTGGTTTAAATTCTACACTTCAAAATTATTTATTTGTTTATTTATTTTTTTCTATAAAAAATAATTTGGGAAAAAAACAGAGGTATTTTCTGAGGGAGGGTGTATTTGGGGAAGGTATTTATTGGGGGTAGTATTTACTAGGAGGGGAAGTATTTAATAGGGAAGGTATTTACTGGGGGAGGTATTTTTTGGGGGAGGTATTTACTAGGGAAGCATTTTTGGGGGGAGGCCGAGCTGTAAAAAAATGTAGAGAAGTGGCTGACAATGGGGAGGGGGAACTATTAGAGGGAGGAGGCCGATGGTGGGAGGGAGGCAGATGGGAGGGGAGGGGAGGGGAAGGGGAGGGGTGGGGAGGGACAGGGGAGAGGGAGGGGAGGGGAGGGGAGGGGCGAGGGGAGGGGAGGGATGAGGGAGAGTCTACGAGGACAGGGTGTGAAGGAGGGCAGTGGGGTGAGCGATGGGGTGTGAGCGAGGGGGTTGGGAGAGCCACGGGCGATGGGAGTGCAAGGGACGGGGTGGGGATAACAATGAGAAACGGGAGTGTGAGGGAATGGGGTGGGGAGAGTGATGAGCGACGAGAGGGAATGGGCGAGGGAGAGGGATCATGAGGGTAGCAGAGGAGTGCGAGGGTGCGCAGAGAGGGAGGGGCAGGGGAGAGGAAGTGTGAGGGGGAAGGGAGTGAGCTGTGTGAAGAACAGTGAGGCAAGGGAATAAGCACCTGTCAGGACTCGAGAGGCAGCTGAGGGGAGTGAGATACTAGAGGAATGGCTATCAATTAAGCATAATTTGCACAGTTGTGTGCAAAAAAAATGATAGAAGATTTTTTTTTTTAAATGATGTATGTTGTTGTTGAGCTAGTTATGAATGTATCAAATCCGATACCATGTTAAACACCATGTTAAACACACACATGGTGTATGAGAAGAATAACACACACAACAAGAGACTCAACACACAATGAAGGATAAGCGTGTAGATCTCTTATTTTTCCATTATACATGATGTACATTTATAGTAAAATGGTGTGACTCTTGGTTTCACATTCTAAGGTCACTTGGACTCCATTGTGACTTTTCGCTTTCCACACCTACCCATGGAGGATTAGTTGTTCCAACATTCCCCCCCTTAATCTGAAAGGGTATGTATGAGTCCAAGAGGAGAGTTGTAATACAAATCTGAAAAGTATACATGACAGCACTTGGGTTGAATCAACTCTCTGAAATGTTGGCAAAAAGACGTGGTTTAAGGATCACCACCAACACTGGAATGCAATACTTGTTGTAGTTTCCGGAACTCTTCCAAAACTGGCAAGAAGCTGAAAGCTTCTGCTAGAAGAATTGTCCCTCATAAAAAAGGGAGACCTTCAACCTAAAAGAAGGGAGGTCTACAACCTGTGATGGTTTAAGGATTACCAACAACTCTAGAATTCTTGAAGCATTTCCTGGAACTCAACCAAAGCTGGCAAGAAGCTGAAGGCTTCTGCTAGAGGAAGTGTCCCTCATATATGAAAGGGAGATCTTCAACCTAAAAGAAGGGAGGTCTACAACCTATGATGGTTTAAGGCTGTCCACCAGCCAAAGATGATGGTTTAAGGTTATCCACCAACCGAAGGCATGCTCATGGGCATCCGTGTCTCTGGCTACATCTCTGAATCTAGAATGACGAATTGTGGCTCAGGCTCGCTTGAACTGCTGTGTCTCTAGCTACAACTCTGAACATGGAATGAGTGATTATGGCTCAGGCTCGTTTGATTTGACGTCGAAGCTTGTACATGATCACCATTTTCCCCCCTGTCAGGGACAAGGTGAGATGATGGCGAAAAATGAATTGCAAGTTTGCTCAATATTCGTGAACATGTTCTAACATGTGACTTAAACATCTTCTTGGATGCTGATGCCCATTTCTAAGAAGCGATCCATCCAAGATGAATCTTGGTTCTTACAGGAGGCTTGTTTCTGAAGCATCTATCTGAAGAATGGGTGTGCCGACCACAGTGCTTGCATGGATGAAGATCAAAAAAATGATCTTTCATATGACCAACTCGATCATAGTGTAGGCATTTTTCAATCTGTTATTGTGGAAGTGGAGCAGGATCTGGAACAGCTATAGGTGAAATTTCATACAGGAATCCGACACTCTGAAATATGATGGGCTTGGTGTAGTCTGGAATATGAAAGGACACATCCTTGTCATATCCAATACTATTTTGGTGCTTGTTATGGACAAGCTCTTCCCAAGGTCTGATGATGGGCTTAGGAAGTGCAGGCTGAGCTGCTGCATCTACATGAAAATATGCTCTTGTGCAAGGAACTGAATGGGAATCAACTTCAACTTTACTGACTTGTTGCTGATGGGAGTCCTTCTCAATCTTCTGAACAGAAACAGGTTTAGAATGGTGACTCTTTTGCTGAAGTTCATCTTGTTGAAGCTAAGATTCCAACTGGAACAACTCAATCTTTTCTTGTGCATCTTGCAAACAACTTTGAATGTTACAAAGAGCATCCTTGCTCATTTTTATCATATCATCAACATTGGAATGAATAAGGTTATTCAACAACTCTAATGCCTCATTGATTTTAGCCATTTTTCAAAAACTTAGGCTCAAAAAATGAAAGGGTTTCAGCTTCAACCGAAAATTCACTTGTTTACAATGTGATTCAACTTAATTTCAAGAAATACAAATGACTCAAGAGAATTTCCAACTATGGAAATCTCAAAGTAAAAAATCTGCTCCTCAAATGATGGAGGACAATCAACAATTTTTCCAACAACTCAAATTTACACTTCAAGTCTTGATTGCAACTATGAATGAAGATGCAAATCAATGTCAGTTCAATACAATATTTCTGTAAAAAGGTGCAGCAAAGCACTTGTGCAAGAAGCCTTTATGGCAGCTGATTTTTCTTCTTCAAGGAGCTGTTTTACAAATGATGGAAAACTTGTCTTCACATTGTCAATTTCTTCAGAAAATCAACATTTTATCAATGCCACAAATCAAAATGGAAAACTTCTCTTTTCACTATGTATTTATCATTTCCTCATATGCCATTTTCTCTTTTTCTTCTGTTCATTTCCTCTTCCTCTCTCTCTGCTGGTTTTTTTTTTTAATTAATTAAAAAAAAGAAGAAGATTAATTTAAAATGGGGAGGGACATTTATTTGGGTGGGGAGGGGTAATATAACTATAGACAATCGAATTTTTGAAATTTATTTGGGGTGGGGGGGTATTAACTAAAAAAATATTTTAAAAACGAATTTAAAGTTTGAAATAGGAAACTATAGCATTGAGGTAAGAGGGAGCAGGTTTGCCTAAGGGAGGGAGGGGCAGATTTTCATTTGGACGCAGCCGCAAAGGGGGAGAGGGCATAAGTGAGGGAGTGTATGCAGTATGGGAAAGTGAACAGGGAGGGCAGAGTGATAAGGGTGAGGGGGAGGTGTGGGTAGGGATCTGTGGGAAGGAGAGGGCGGCTGTTGTGAGAGATGGCCGTGAGTGTAGAGGTAGATGCTGAGGGGCGTAGGGAGTGAGGGGTAGTAGAGTGTGAGGGTCGAAAAGGGAGGGGGTAAGCATGGTGAGTGGAGAGGGGTCAAGTGCGAGCGGTGTGGGATGAGAGGTTGGGGAGAGATGCGAGTGTGGGCCGAGGGTGGGATGGAGCGTAGGGTGTGTTGTGAGGGGGTTGGAATATGGGTTGAGGGCCGTATGGCAGAGGAGGGGAGCGGGTGAGGTCGAGAGGAGGGCGTTGTAGTGAGTGCAGTGCATAGGCGCGGGTAGTAGCTGTAAGGGGGGGAGGGGGGGGGGGGGGCGAAAGCTCGTTGAGTGAGGGGAGGGATCTGGGTAGGCCGTGAGGGGGATGGGTAGGGTAGGGGGTGTGGGCTTTAGCATAGATTGATCAGGTAGTAGGGTTTGAGAGAATCCATGGGTGTGAGGCGTGGGAGGTCTTGTGAGGAGGACGACATTCGAGAGCCGAGAGGGAGATGAGGGGCAGAGTAAGGGTTAGCATAGAGATGGTTGAAGTTGTAAGGGGTTAGTGAGAGTGAAGTAAGGTAGGGTGAGCGTTGTTTGTAGGTGGTCGAATGGGGGTGGAGTGATAAGGGTTGGCGCGGAGTGTTAGGTGTGGTTGATGCCGAGAGGAGAGGGGCCGAGGTGGGGTCAATTGTATGCGCAGAGAGGGAGCGTATGTGAGGAAGGGAGCATTTGTGATTAAGGAGGCCACAGGGAAGGCTGTAGAGGAGTAGGATAGCGTATGGAGAGGGGGGGTGTATGCAGGGGCAGGGGAGCGTATGGAAGGGCGTAGAGTGTAAAAAAATTGCAGGTTGGGGAGGGGGCCCGAAAGGCCTGAACCAAAATTTAATTTAATTTTTATTTTTATTTTTATTTTTTTTAATTTTTTTTCTAAACAACAGAGTAGAGCAGGAAATCGACATTAAGAAACAACAGAATATTTTTTTCAAATGTATAGAAGAATGATTTGCAGAAACTCGTAGACTTGGGGCAAAAATGATTTTTCCAGTAGTAGAGAATGAGACTTTAAAAATTTAGAGTTTCTCAGGAAATTTCAGCAGAAAAAACTAGTGAAAAAAACCCAGAAATTTTTCTTTCATAAAACCACTTTGAATAATTTTCTAGCAGCTCTACAATGCAGAAATTAAAGGCAGAAATTGCAGGGAAAAACTTGGAATTCGAATAGAAAACCTACAACGCCAAGACGCACAATGCTGCTTTTCTCCAAACCAATTTCTGAATGCTACTCTTCTTCAAAACCAATTTTTGAATGCTGCTCTTATTCAAAACAAATTCTTGAATGCGGCAAAATGTTTGCTGCAACAATCTCTGAGTGCTGCAAAAATTATCATAATTTTTGCAGATATGCACAGGCCATAAACACAAATGGCTCTAATACCATGTCAAGCTATTTATGAACGTATCATCTCCGATACCATGTTAAACACACACATGGTGTATGAGAAGAATAACACACACAAAAAGAGACTCAACACACAATGAAGGATAAGCGTGTAGCTCTCTTATTTTTCCATTATACATGATGTACATTTATAGTACAATGGTGTGACTCTTGGTTTCACATTCAAAGGTCACTTGGACTCCATTGTGACTTTTCGCATTCCACACCTACCCATGGAGGATTAGGTGTTCCAATAGTTCTGAAAGTAGAATGCAAAATGTTCAAAATTGTAGAAGGAGCGGTTCTGCCAGGTGTTGGCAGAGAGGGAGAGAGGTAGTTATGCTAGGAGGTAACTTTGGAAAACTAGAGATGAATTAGATGGAGATTATCTATGTACTTATACATGGAGGTGAGACTATTGGGATTCACTTCCCAATGTACCTTGGCCTTCCTTATTTACTAATTTACAATAATATACAATCTCGCAAAAACCCTTAGGATTAGGTGTCAACAAAATTTGATATTGGCATTGGCACATGAGACACATTGTAAGACAATCCAAATTGTTGAAAATTTCAACAAGAAATAGTGAAATTGGCATTCAGAAACAAAATATAGAAAATGGCACCCAAAAATGGTTACCATGTGAGGCTTTTGATTTAATTATCCTTAATTAAATTAAATCAAATTGTCATCTTATATCAAAACAACTTGTAATAGTTAACTAAGTGTGATAGACTTAGTTAGCTCAAGAATTTCGAGTTGAGGGTCAAAGGACAGGCATGTAGAGTGATTCTATTATTTACAAGGTCTAGTTGTAGGTGTAGCACTAGTGTGGTGTGAGTGTGATCAGTTAACTCACAATAATTGATTTAAAATCATTTTAACTAGTTCTAACTGATTTATGAGCTAGTGGAAGATCATGAAATTAAATTAGATTTAATTCAAAAGTAGTGATCTACCAAGTAACTGTTGATTCACTATTAATAGTTGCATGCATGTCAGTTCTGATGGAGACTTGGTTGATAAAAAGGTTTAAGACAAGTAAATTATTAGTTGTATTTTTGGTGAACTTCCCAAGTGCAGTTATAAAGTCAGAGGAAGGCTCCATAGGGATTTCGATGTCAAGGAAGGCTAATTATCCTATTTAAATGTGATTAACTGCCTAGGGATTGCGTGCGCAAGACTGGGCTAAGGATGGGTAAAGAATTGGCTAAGTGTTGGTCAATTTTGCCTAAGAATTGCTAGACAGTTTTGAGTGGGATCAGAGTGAGACAGTTAGGATAGTGCAGGATTTTCTCAGTGTGAGAAAGCATTGTATTGTTTCATGATTCTTTGACTATCTACAATATATGATAGAGTGGTTTTGAGCAGGTTATTTACCCAAGAACATCTTGTGTTGTGTGATTGATAATTTTTCTTTTCTTACTTGCATGTGATTGAGTTATTGTGTTTTATATTCCACAAATATTGTAGAAGGTTCAATACCTTTCTTTAGTACATTGCATGATTAGATTGGATCCATTGATATAATTTCTACATGGTATTATAGTTGTGTTAGATATTTTATACATGGTATCAGAGCAGGAATTGTTTGGGTGGTGAGTTTGCAGAGAATAATTGAAATTTTTGATGCAAAATTTTCAAAAAAAAATAGCATATTTGGATTCCCTGTGAACAAACACCAAAATTGAAAAAAACCATTGGTTGAATCGGAGCTCGGATGAGGGATATATCATCATTTTAAAACCAACTCTTTTTCTAGAAAATTTTGTGACAGCGAGACAATTACAATATGCGTGAGTCAGAAAAGGAAAGAAACCCAGGGGAAAGAATACCCAAGGAATAGTGGGCAAGAAATACTTGTCGAATATCAGATGTTTTCACTATCACAAGCATGGGCACTATGCTTTGAATCGTCCACAGAAGAAGGCAAGCAAGAAGGAGCCTACAGTTGCAATGGGTGAAGCATTGGCTTCAGAGTTCGAGATTGATTTTACTCGCATTGCATGCATGGAAAACACTATAATTTGATTCATTTAGTATCTAGATAGCAGTGCCTCATTCCATATGACAGGGAATAGAGATCTCTTCAGTGGCTTAGAGGAGAAGGACGTCCAGCAGAACATAGAGTTTGGAGATGACGGGAGCTATAACATGACTGACATAAGCATAATTAACTTTTAGAGGGAGTTTGGCTCCCATCTCAGACTAACAGATGTTTTGTATGTTTCAGGCCTAAGGAATAATAATGTCTCCGTAGCGATATTAGAAGACTGTGGTTATGAGATAACATTTTGAAAAGCAAAGGTGTTCCTTAAACACATAGCCACAGGACAGGTGAAGTAGATTAGTTCAAGAGTCAAGAACCTGTATGCTCTCAAGGTTGAGGATGGATGGAAGGCTTTGAGGAGAAAAGCAGTGGTTAAGGACTTGGTGGTTGAGAGGGAGCATTTATCTCTTAACATGCATCGTCAGAAGAAGTCTTAGAAGTTTTTCAAGTAGCCACAATTGGAGAAGTAGAGAGGAGACCGAGTGGAACATTTCACTCAAACAGAGACCTCCACGAGGGGGAAATTTTGAGCCAGATGGGAAGAGGGCGTACATGTAGCTATACCTCCAAGTTTGAGGTGCGACGATGTGTAGAATCTATCCCAAGAAGAAATTTGAGCAGGGTCCATTGAGATGGTGTGTATCATGGATTAAACCTGGCTATGAGGAGCCCACAACACAATAATAGTAGGAAGGATCAGTTAGATTGTTGCAGTCAAATGTCAGGAAGATAGAAATCAGAGTGACAAGTGTCATATACTAGAGTGCAAATCAGAGTTGGCAGCAGCTCAGAGTGCATGGATGTAGATGTCAGCAGTAGTGTAGAGAGTCTAGTATACATATGTAGTAGCTAGCAGTAGTCAGAAGACTCTGATGATAGATGCATTATAATGATTCAAATGTTTGAAGGCTATTCAGGTTCAGGAGAGTTGCATGTGAGAGCAACACTAGAGAAGTGTTGCATGCCAGAACATTCCACAGGTATTGGATCAGGACAGATTGATTCCTTTCTTGTTGAGAGGGAGTGTTGAAATTTGCAACAATAAATAATGAAATTGGCATCGAGAAACAAAATCTAAAAAATGGCACCCAAAAATGGTTACCATGTGAGGCTTTTGATTTAATTATCCTTAATTAAATCTAAAGTAAACTGCAATCTTATCTCATAACAACTTGTAATAGTTAACTAAGTATGATAGACTTAGTTAGCTCAAGAATTTCAAGTTGAGGGTCAAAGGGTAGGCATGTAGAGTGATTCTATTATTTACAGGGTCCAGTTTTAGTTGTAGCACTAGTGTGGTGTGAGTGTGGTCTGTTAACTCACATTAATTGAGTTAAAATCAGTTTAACTGTTCTAACTGATTGATGAGCTAGTGGAAGATCAAGTGAATTAAATTAGATTCAATTCAAAAGTAGTGATCTACTGAGTAACTGATGATTCACTGTTAATAGATGCCTGCATGTCAATTCTCATGGTGACCCAGTAGAGACAAAGGTTTAAGACAAGTAAACTATTAGTTGTATTTTTTACGAACTTCCCAAGTGTGGTTATAAAGTTAAAGGAACTCTCCATAGGGGTTACACAATCAAGGAAGGCTAATTATCCTATTTATTTGGGATTAAGTGCTTAGGGATTGCTTGAGCAAGGCTGGGCTAAGAAGGGGCTCAAAATTGGCCAAGTGTTGGTCAATTTTTCCTAGGAATTTCTAGACTGTTTTGAGTGGGATCAGAGTGAGACAGTGAGGATAGTGTAGGATTTTATCAGTGTGAGATAGCATTGTATTGTTTCATGATTATTTGATCATGTACAATATATGATATATGGGTTTTGAGTAGGTGCTTTCCCCAAGAGAATCTTGTGTTGTGTGATTGATAATTTCCTTTCTCTTACTTGCACGTGATTGAGAAATCATGTTTTATATTCCACAAATACTGTAGAAGGATCTAGTATATTGCTCTATTACATTTCATGATCCAATTTATTCCATTGATATGATTTCTACATGGTATTATAGCTGTGTTACAGATTTTCTACACAAATATAGTTGTCATTTAAACTTTAAGATATCCAATCTGAGAAGAAAATTCAGTTGCAATCTGGTTATAAACTTCTTGGGGAAAGTTAGTTTAAGTAGTTCCTAAATCTATGATGGTTCGATTATTTATTACTATGCAATGTCGATATATTGGAGGGAACCGTCAAGGTTTTTCCACCAATTCTCACTCCTTCTAGAACAATGTAATATAATTGGTTATATCCCGCAAAAGATGATTAGGAGTTAGTTAGAAAGGGAGTGTAATTCAAAGTCATTTTTGTTGGATTGGAATTTATGATTAGTGAAGAGGTTAGAATTGGATTTGGCTATGCACCTCTGTGGAACCAATGTAAAAAATCCCTCCAAAACACTTTCATCAACCCATTTAGCAAGGAATATCAACTCATTTGGTCCCTTAACTCCAATGGTGTATATGTTCTAAATCTAGGATACATTTTCTTGACACTTGCAATTAGAGTTGACCCTCATCCTTGGTGGGGGGAATAGGTCTAGAAGTTAAAGTTCCTAACCAAAGCTAAGTTTCTCATGTGGCTTCCACCACACAACAAAGTTTCCACTTGGGAGGAACTAAAATGTATAAATTTAAATGGGACCAAAAGATGTGAGTTCTATAAATAGGATAATAAGCCACCAAACACCCCATCCTTCTCTTTGGTTATTTGCAACAAATTCCAAATGTCTAAATTAGGGATGGCATGCCTCTAGGGTGTGGACCCTATAACAGCAACACTTAAAAGTGTTGAAGTTTGCAAAAAGAAATAGTGAAATTGGCATCCAGAAGCAACATGACAGCACCTACACTAGTGTGGGACCACATGTCATGTAGTGATTGGTCCTAGTGATACATTAGTGTGAAATTCAATTTATTTAATAAATTGGAAATGTATCAAAGTTAATTATCCCTTAATTAAATTGGACAATAAAATGTAATCTTATCTCATAATCACTTGTAATAGTTAACTGAGTCTGATAAACTCAGTTAGATCATAAATTTCGAGTTGAGGGTGGTTGGTGAGCCATGAAAAGTGATTCTATTAGTTATAGAGTTCAAGTTGCAGTTAGTGCATTAGTTTAATGCATGAGAAATCAGTTAAATCAGTTAAGTGAGTTAAATTCAGTTGAGCTAGTTGTAATTTTTTATTGCACTAGTGAGAGATCAAGTGAATTAAATCGGATTTAATTCACATGCAGTGATATGTCATGCAACTGATGATTTAATATTAATATATGCATGCATGTCAGTTCCACTGGAGACCCAGTTGAGACAAAGGTTAAAGGGAAGTTAAATATCAGATGTGATATTAGCATGATGCCCAGATGCAGTTAAAACACCACAATATTACCCATGATACTAGCACAATTGAGGAAAGCTGAAATTCCTAAAGAATAGGGATTGTATTCATCAGGAATTGCGTGAGCAAGGCAGGCTGAAGACATGCTAAGAATTGGCTACGTGTTGGCCTGATTTTGTCTGAATCAGTGTGAGACGATAGGAAGATTGCAAGAGACTCTTGTGAGAAGAGTTCATTGTAATTGTTTTATGATTTCTTGGCGAATATACAATAGAATATAGAGGGGTTTTGAGCAGTAAGATTTCCCTGGGAAAATATATGTGTTGTGGTTTGATTTGTTTCTTTCTCCACTTGTTGTGATTGGCCATCGTGTTTATTTTCCGCCATTGCTTTGTAGAAGGATTCAGTATCTAGCTTTAGTACATTGCTCAATCATATTGAATCCATTAATATACATATGTTTGTATAATTTCTACAAAAAGTTGGACTAAAAATTACAATATAAAAAGATAGAAATAACTCCTCTTGATTGTAGCTCAGGGAATTTGGATTAAATTCCATCACTCCCATTTTGAGGATTGAGATTCCTCTTTTATGCATCGTGGCCTATAAATTATCGACATCTTATTAACCTACTTTCTACGCCTTTGTTTTAATACATAAATTCCTCGCCAAGTACCTATTATATAAAATGACATACTCATAGGATCTATTTCAAGGCTAAGATGGGGAGTGACACAAAATTAATAACTTTTGTGTACTCGTGACTCTAAAACTACTCTTAGTTTATGTATTTCCCAAATACAAGTTTATGGACACATTTTTCTTGTGATTCAATGGATGAAATGATAACTTATTTTTTCTAAATTCACATTAAAACCTCTTTTTCATGACATTATGTAGCTAAAATTATCCTTTTGTCACATTTATTTCTCATATGTTTATAAGGACATCAACTATGAAGCAAACCAACTATTTAATAATGGAATGGCACTAGAAAATTGAATTTGGAAAATCGTTAACAAAAAACCTACACAATCCTTTGAATATGTTCATGTTCCTTAGTTCTTGTCTTCTTTTACTTTCCTTAGAGAATTTTGATCAGGGTATTTTCATGTAAATGTAGACTATGTTCATAGGGGAATATCCAATAAAAATTGTTAATGTAGAAGACTATATATTTTGTTGAAAATTTTAAAGAGAAATATATATTGCTTCAATAGTATAAATCCTAGTATAGAATTCTTTGAAAAATAACATTGGAATTGCAAGTGATTTTTTCTACTAAAACTATAGCTCTGTAAAGGTAAAATTTGAATACTAGTTACACATCTACCATTGTAGTTTTTCTTTTAAAAATAAAATTGCTTTTTTTTTCCATGGAAAATAAGTACATACCAATAATTGTTTATACATAAAATGTATTAAAAATAAAATCTCAATTAATCTACCAAATGTATATATATATTTTTATGATTTTATTGAAGAGTTGAGTCTATTTATATGGATCCTTCAAACAATATATATTTCTTTATATTTATACTCTAACTATGTTATTTAATTTATTTTAAATAATTATTTAAAATTAATCATAATATTTTAATTTCAATGATATACAACAAATTTTATTATAAAACGTATTTATGTATGATAATTCACTTGTATTTTCCTTAATATAATGGACATAAGATAAAATACTCATGGTGCAAGAGTCTTCACAAAATGAAATTTCATAGTAACCATGGGTTTTTTCAACACAATGATGCAGGGGCATTTGGACAGATTTGGATTAAGCGCGAATATGAAACTGAAAAAGCTGGGTATGTGAACAGTCATGCGAAATTGGCGGCGAAATTGTTGAAACCAACGGTGAAATTTTATGTAACTGATTAATAATTAGATCTGCCATGTGTGTGGTTGAGGAGATGAAGAGTTCTGAGTGATTCAGGAGAGATTGTGGATCTCAAGCGATTCAGGATCTTTTGTATTTTCTATAAGAGAAAATCTGTAATGTGTGAGGACATAGAGACAGAGCGAATGCGATGTAGTCTTAAAGGAAGTGTGTACTGAGAGATGCCTCAGAATTGTAATCGTGTTTGTACATAATAGAATTTCTGAGTGTTGATTTCTAATTTAATCATAGTTCGGGGTTATGAGTTAAATGTTGTCATTGATGAATTATGATCGACTATCAATCACTGAAAGGATCGATAGCGATCTAGTAAATATTTTTATAGCATAGGATTTGTTGTGGATTCTGGTGAGTTGAATACATTAAAATCTATGTAATGGTTATGTTCTCAATTACATTTGAATCTACGTTCTAGGTATGAGTTACATGTACATTTATACAGCATAAAGAGGTCCTAATCAATTCAGAAATCCATTCTGAATTTGATGTGAATCCTGTGTAAGGGACTGGCGGATTCGATTGCATAATTGATATCGACCTTGTTAAAGCCACAATGCAATAATTCAATAGGGAATTTAATTCTGTGTGAAATTTTATGGGTTGGACGAAATCGACAGTCAAACGAATTTGGAAGGGCTCGGTTTCTTTTAATTCAATTGAAACGATCATGGGTTCTGTAAGCCCTTATAGAAAATTCAAGTCAATTTTGATATGAAATTGAGTCCTGTGTATAAGGAAATGCGTTCATACTTTTAATAAGCAATGTTTGTATCTGTTGATTGAACACAATTGAACCGCATTATACATTGAATGCGCAGTGACCCTGTATGAAGGGCTAACTAAATTCAATGAGTTCCGGTCCTTTGAAGGACACAAATGATCAACCTCTGATTTGAGTCTGTCTGATTCTTGCATCGAACCGGTCTATTTAATTCAATGTCCGGTGAAGTCGATCCATAGCGTTTAGAGCGATTGGATGTAGATTGAAGACCAAGCTGGTTTTGGAACCGTAAGAGGAATGCAGAATCGGAATCCTATGGAAAGCCGGGTTAGAACGCCGTGGAGCTGAAGTTCTCATATGAGCGGTTTTGTGAAACGATACCACTGGTATCGCACGCCTCTGGAGTTGACGCGCGGTTTTGAAGAAAACACGGCTTTTTCATCGCACCACCTTTGGTTCACGGATGGTTTTCATTCAAGTCAACCTGATCCAATTAGATCTCGACACATCACGGGATTGAAACCACTAGTGTCGCAAAGTTCTCGAGCGCTAAAGCTCAGGATTTTATTTAACGTGATCATCTCTTGATTAATTTTTTAAAAGATCCAAGGGCATCTTCTCTTAAATCTGCACGGAGGTTAATTTAGGTATGGGGCTGGTTTCTTTGACTGTTTTCTCCCGGCGTTAATACTTGTGGGACCGACAAAGTTCTAGTTGCTATTTGAATGATTCACAATTATTAAATTTGCTGTAAAGATCTGAAGGTTGGGTATTGATCCCAATTAGAGTTTGTTAGTCTATTATATGCTATGAAGGTTTTATTATATGGTTCAAGAATGGGCGAGGAGGCCGCTTTTCTATGTGCGGTGCTTTGAAGAGAAATCGAACCTTAGAATGCTACGCGAGGCTAAAACCATAAGCCAAGGGTTAGTAACTGGTTCAAAGGGGAAAAGACTGATTCATTATATTATGATTGCTGAGAAGTTTGAGAAGAGATGGTTCACAATACACAGGTTGATTGTAGGCATCATCAGAGTGGGCCCATCAGGTCTCAAGATCAAAAGTTCATTTTCATGAACCAGCAGTTTGATGAACTTTGAGTTGCAAGCTCATTTTGTAAATGGACAGAGCGAACCTCACCACGGCAGGTTCGCTCTCCATCTCACACATACACACACACACATATATATGGTTGAGACCTTTGTATTTGCACTAGAAATGGAAAATGCATATAATAATAGGTTAATAAATATGCATATAAGGGAGGTAGGGGTGGAAAAAAGACTTGAAACATTTTTAATATGTAAATATTTTTTAAAAGAAAATCTCAATATTAGGGAGTGGGTTTTATCAAGAAGGAATTCAAACCGTAATTCCAGAATGACAAAATTAACCCTTTGATTGGATAACCCCCAAGTGCCTTTAAATTAAACTCAACATTCGAAAGGCCCCTTATTTTTAGAAGTGACCAAGGCAAGCTAGAGACCTTATGGTCCATTCTCATTGGAATCCCATCCCTTCCAATTCCTTGCAAATCCGAAAATTATGTTTTAATATCTTGGAACTAAGAAATGAAGAAGAGAGAAGGCAATGTCATTTTCGAACTAGAGTCTAAGCTTCAACATTGACCCGGTGAAGAAGGGGAAGGTCAGATATCATATCAAGAAAATAATGAAATAAAACTCTTAAAGAAAGCTAAGAGGAAGATACACTTTGACAAAGAAAATGAATTGATACTAAAAATTCAAGCCTTATGGTTTCAAGTAGGGGATGAAATTATAGTAATTTTGGGCTAGTTTGCAAAAAGAGGAATACCACCAACACTCTTTGGGCCATCAATAGAGTAGATGGGACAAAAGCCATATGCATCAAAGAAATAGAGAACCTACATTTCTAGAATCTATTCAAAGCAAGAATACCCATAGAAGCCATTCTAAACATTGCCAATCAATTTCCTAGCTTCATTGACCAAAAAAGAAATGATTAGTTGATAGTTGACCTTTCTAAGGAGGAGCTACATAGATTGTTGCACAAAATTTAGAAGAATAAAAACTACATAGGGTGTTGCACAATATTTAGAAGAATAAAAACCCAAATATAATAAGCTTCATGTCCATTATCATTATTATTATTATTAATATACATAATTAATTTTAGTGAAATAATATTCAATAAAGTTCAAATTAGAGAACATTTTCATAAATATTTAGCACAACAATGTTTCAAAATCATGTGTCATGTAGTATAAAAAAAATAACTCCTAATTTATGTAGCTTTTTTCTTTCTTTAAAAATCTTCCTTTTGCATTAAAAATATAGTTTTCCTTTATTTATAAAGTTCGTGTTTTTTCTCATAAAATGAAATCCATGCTTTTCTAATAGTTGCCACACTGCATACATTGTAACACAATCCAAAGATAATCGTCGCTTCAACTTTAGGATATCGAATCTGAGAAGCAAATTCTGCTGCAATCTGGTTATAGACTGCTCCGGGAAAGATAGTGTAAGAAGTGCCTGAATCTATGACGGTTCCACCGATTCCATTACTGTCAAATGTGGTTACATTGGATGGCAACGTCAAGGATTTTGCACCAATACGCACTCCTTCAAGACCAATGTAATAGAATTGGTTGTATCCGGCAAAAGATGAAGGTGATTGGGACTTATTTAGAAAGAGAGTGTATTTCAAACTCATATTCGTGGGAACTGCGTTGTCACCCAGCACTATCATGCTGCCATTGCCTTGATCGTTCAGGCAATACCCAAATTTATCACCAATGACAGTACTCAGCTGGGAAGGCAAAGACACATTTCCTGTGCCAAATCCTGCAATACCACCAATCCCGTATGAAACCACTGAGCATCCGAATGCAAAGTTAGTTTTTTGTCCAATTCCCGATGGCAAAGTGAAGGTGTCAATCAATAGATGCCCGTTCGTGCTTCCGCTGCCATAGCCAAGTGCGTAGTCTGGACACGTCCCGGAGCACTTGTCTGGACACGCCACCCCGCTTTCCCCATATTCACACACCTCTCTGCACTTTGGATTTGCACACTGTAGAGGCAACGCAGAGGATGACTTATTGGGAAGAAAAACGGTGGTGAATCCAGGGCAGTTGTTACATGTATAATTTGGGGTGCAGGATGACCACACCACACTACTGCCCGTGTCCATGACCACCAATAAATCTTGTGGAGGAGTGCCCACCGATAACTTGATATAATACTCGATGAAGTTGACGTCACAGACAAGTTGGAATTAATTTCCAACTGTTGAAGTCAATCAACAGTAAATGCAGAAGTGAAAGAACAGCAGCACATTGAAGCCAAGGCTAAGGTGGTTGCCTACTGTCTTGAACAAATTGCAAAAGGATTGGAAAGCGCACAGGTGCAGTAAAGAGCAGATGGGATTTGATCCCTTTGATATTTTATCAAAGGCGGTAGCCATTTTGATTAATAGCAAACTTGAATGCCAAAGACTTTCGTGGCTTCACAGCATGGAAGAACATATTTATTAAAGACAGTCTTTACGGGTGTTTAAAGCCCTCAACAAATAAAAATGAATGAAATTGTTTTAAAAATAGGCGGGGGACTTAAATATCTGAAGAGGAGGAAAAGTGGTCCCCACCACTTAAGCGCAAATCGCATATCGCAATGACCAAGTTTCAAATGTCTTGCGGATGTGGTTGAAACCATGATGTGATCGCGCGATCATGCCATCACGCAGATCGCAACATCGCACATCACATTTTTTATTATTTCTCCATATGTGTTGATCGCAGAAATGTGCGATGCGATCCCATCGCACATCGCAACATCGCGCAAATCACAATTTTAAATGGTCGTGTGTTATGTTTTAAACAGCGCGGAACCGATGTTTTATGTTTAATATTTTTATAAGGTGCGCACCACTTATAAAAGAAAGGCCTGAGAGCCTGTTTGAATACAATGTTTTATTTTTAAATAGAACAGAGTCATTTTTATGCACAGCAGTGTGAAATTGAAAATACAAAGCAGCGTACTTTTTCAGAGAGACAGAGTGTTTATTTTGAGAGACAGGAAGGTGTTATCTATGCACTGTGTTGTAGCAGCAGTCACGTTTTTAATCCCTCTGTTAGAGGAAGAATTTGTAACAACATTTTTTTTGGAATAAAAGTTTGTTTTATGAGTTGAAACTCTGTTTCCAGTGAGAAATATTTTAATTTCTCTGTGTTAAAAGAAGGGAGTTTATTCTCTTCATTGTTATTTTGGAATTTTTCAATATTCCAAAATGGTATCAGAGCTAGTCTAGGCTATTTGAAGGTCAAATAAGCTGAAGGAAAGGAGTACTTTGTTGCAGCAGCTTCTTCAACAATGTGAAGACTCAGACAAAAAGAATCCAAAGGTATTTCTCTATACAGTTTTGTGTTACTGTTGCAGTACAGTTAGTAAATTTAAACACACAGTCAAGTGTTTTTGATTCATAGTTAAGAGTACAGAATGGCTGGAGCCAGCACTGGTATGGGTATGGGAAATATCCATCTCCCAATGTTTAATGGGAAAAATTATGACTACTGGTCAATAAATATGAGAGCATTATTTGTCTCCCAAGACTTATGGGAATTAGTTGAGGAAGGCTTTGAAGAGCCAGCAGATGAACTTGAGTTTAATATGCTAACTCAGGCAGAAACATAACTGTTGAAGAGAAATAAGAAGAAAGAATCCAAAGCTCTTTTCTTATTGTATCAAGTAGTGCATGAGAGTGTGTTTCCAAGGATAGCAGCAACTAAGAGATCCAAAGAAGCATGGCAGACTCTTATGACAGCCTATCAAGGCATGGAGAAAGTGAAGATAGCAAAACTTCAGTTGCTGAGGAGAGACTTTGAGACTCTCTGTATGAAAGAGTCAGATACTATTGACTCATTATTCACTCATGTGATTGGAATGGTCACACAAATAAGATCTCATGGAGAGACTCTTGAAGACAAGAGGATTGTAGAGAAACTCTTGTGAAGTTTACCCTCAAGATTTGATGTGATTGTCACCACCATAGAAGAGACTAAGGATCTCACAAAGTTTTCAGTTGATGAGCTACATGCTTCACTGATGACCCATGAACAGAGATTGAGTAGGAGTGAAAACTCATCTCTTGAACATGCCTTTAAGACCCAGATGTCTTTCAGAAGAGGAAGAGGGCAAGGCAGAGGAAGAGGAAGAGGAAAAAGCCAAAACAAAGGTGGAAGGAACAGCCCTTCACATTCACATGGAAGGTGCAACAATGAAAATCACAGCCACAGCCAAGGCAACAGCCAGCAAAACGGCCAGTAGAATGCTCAAGGACAGAGGTATGATAAATCCAATGTCCAATGTCATTATTGTAAAAAATATGGTCATTATGCTAATGAATGTAGAAAAAGGCAGAATGATATGGCAAATAGAACTAGTGCAAATTTCACTAGAGAAAATGTCAATCAAAAGAATTTGTTTTTAGCTTGTACTATAGCTGAAGAGAAAAGTGAGGATTTATGGTTTCTAGACTCCGGTTGCAGTAAACATATGACAGGAAACATAGCAATGTTTTCCATGTTAGATGAAAGTGTGAAGTCACAAGTCACACTAGGAACTGATAGCAAAGTTTCTGTTATGGGAAAAGGAACAGTAAATGTTTTAACAAGATTAGGTGCAAAGAAATCCATAGCATATGTTTATTATGTTCCAGGAATGAAGTGTAACCCTCTTAAGTATCGGACAACTTGTCCATAAGGGGGTATAATATATAATGTTTTCGATAATGATGTATGTACCATCATGGATAAAACCACCCAGCAGTCAGTGTATTGCTGAAGTGAAGATGACAAGGCGATGAAGACCAAACCCCCTCTCGCACGAGAGCAGCATTTGAAGAATGGTGAAGAGAAAGCAGCGTGCTTGCACAAGAGACATTCCAAAGTGAACCAAAAAGATGATAATTGGTTATGGCACTTGGAGACTGGGACATCTCAACTTTGGAGGTCTTAACTTGTTGAATAGTAAAGAAATGGTAAGTGGTTTACCATTGATAGAGAGACTGGGATAGCCTTTTGGGGAAGGTTGTGTCCAAAAGTTTCAAACACGTAGAAATTTTTCCTTCCTAGAAAAGCATATGGCAAATCACCCTTAGACATTGTCCACTCAGATTTGTGTGGACCAATGCAAACTCCATCGCTTGCTAGCAGCCACTATATTTTAACATTCATAGATGATTTTACAAGAAAAAATTAGGTTTACTTTTGGAAAAACAAAAGTGAAGTGTTTGAAAGATTTTTCAATTTCAAAGCACTTTTGGAAAACCAAAGTGGGCTGCATATCAAAGTCCTAAGGAATGATAGAGGAGGTGAGTATATATCTAAATATTTTCTACGTTTTTGTAGAGAAAATGGTACTCAAAAGAATTTTACAACTAGATATACTCCGCAGCAAAATGGATTAGCCAAAAGGAAGAATAGAACCATAATGGACATGGCAAGGAGTATGTTAAAGGAAAAGCATTTGCCTAATGACTATTGGGCTGAGGCTGTACATTGTGCAGCGTACATTCTAAATAGATGCCCTACAAAAGTAGTTATGAACAAAGTTCCAGAAGAGACATGGAGTGGCACAAAGAAAAGTGTCACACACATGAAGGTTTTTGGATGTGTGGCTTATGCACACATACCAGATCAGCTGAGGAAGAAGTTGGAAAACAAGGGGGAGAAATGTATTTTCATTGGATACAGTGAGGAATCCAAGGCTTATAGGTTATACAACCTATCCACCAAGAATTTTATTGTGAGCAGAGATGTTCAATTCATTGAAGAGGAAGCTTGGGATGGAAGCATAGAGAAAACAGTGAATGTTAAACATTGTTTATCTCATGATGAAAATGTTGATGAGTTGGCTGAAATGCATCCCCAAATAGCAGCAGCAATGCATACCCTTGAGGAGAAATGAAAGTGCTTCTCCAAGCACACCACAAGGAGGAATTTCAAGTGCTTCTTCAAGAATTTGTACACCTAATGAAAGAGGTAAGAAGTTCAGAAATTTGAAAGACATTTATGAACAAGAGGCAGCAAATGAAGGTATCAATTATTTGTTTGCTTTATATTGTCATGTTGATGACCCTATTCATTTTGAGGATGCTATTAAAGATAAGAAATGGATAGAAGCTATGGATGAGGAGCTTAATGCCATATAAAGAAACAAGACTTCAGATTTGGTTGAACTCCCAAAAGGTAAAGAAGTCATTGGAGTTAAATGGGTCTACAAGACCAAGAGTAATGTCAAGGAAATAGAGAGACACAAGGTAAGACTTGTTGTCAAAGGTTATAAACATAAGCATGGAATAGATTATGAGGAAACTTTCACACCGGCTGCAAGAATGGAAACCGTGAGAGCAAAGGTTGTCCAGTAGCACAAGCCAAAACAAGTGGAAAGTTTACCAAATGGACGTGAAGCCGCATTCCTAAATGGAGTGTTAATGGAAGAGGTTTACATCAACAACCTCTCTAAGCAGAAAAGAAAGGGCCAAGAGCACAAAGTATGCAAGTTGAAGAAAGATTCTATGGGTCAAGCAAGCGCTAAGAGCGTGGGCGTGAGGATAGATTCATATCTACTGAAAATGGTTTTGAAAAGTGTGAGGGAGAACCCACCCTCTACATCAAAGAAAAAGATGGAAAACTATTGATAGTAGTTTTGTATGTTGATGATGTTATTTTTACAGGTAATGATGATTTCCTTATTGAACATTTCAAAAAATTCATGAAAGAAGAATTTGAGATGACTGATATGGGTTTGTTGAGATACTTCTTGGGAATAGAAGTAGAACAAGATGAAAATGGGATTTTTATCTCACAGGCAAAGTATGTTAATGAGGTGCTTGAAAGATTTAATATGCAGGAATGTAAAGTAGCAATCACTCCCACAGTGATGGGATTAAAACTCAGCAGAGAGGACAGCAGCAAGGATTTTGATCCTAGCTTGTACAAGAGCATAGTTGGCAGCCTTATGTATTTGACTGCAACTAAATGGGACATAATGCACATCTTTGTTAGTTTGATTTCCAGATTCATGGAAAATCCAAAGGATACACATTGGCAGGCAGCAAAACGAATTCTGAGGTATGTTAAAGGTACAAAAAGTTTTGGTATTTTTTATATTGCTTCAGAATGTTCAGATTTATTTGGATACACTGACAGTGATTGGGCTGGAAGTGTAGATGATCGGAAGAGTACTTCCGGTTATGTTTTTCACATGGGTTCAGGAGCCATTTCATGGTCTTCTAAGAAACAACCCATTGTAGCATTGTCTACAGCAGAAGCAAAATATGTGGCAGCTACAGCAGCAGCATGTCAAGCAATTTGGATGAGAAGAATGTTGAGAAGTTTATGTCAAGAACAGATAAAAGGGACAGTGATTTTTTGTGACAATAGCTCAGCTATTGCATTGTCTAAAAATTCTGTTTTTCATAAAAGGACAAAGCACATTGACACCAAGTTTCACTTCATACGTGAATTGGTTAACAATGGTGAGATAGTTTTGCAGCATTGTAGAACAGCGGATCAATTTGCAGATATCCTCACAAACCCACTTGCGTAGAAAATCTTTGAACATTTCAGGAAATGCCTGGGTATGCAAAAAAACCTAGCAGTTGAAATTAAGGGGGAGTGTTGGAAATTAATTCCAACTGCTGAAGTCAATCAACAATAAATGTAGAAGTGAAAGATTGCAGCACATTGATGCCAAAGCTAAGGCGGTTGCCTACTGTCTTGAACAAATTGCAAAAGGATTGGAAAGCGCACAGGTGCAGTAAAGAGCAGATGGGATTTGATCCCTTTGATATTTTATCAAAGGCGGTAGCCGTTTTGATTAACAGCAGACTTGAATGCCAAAGACTTTTGTGGCTTCATAGCACGGAAGAACATATTTATTAAAGATAGTCTTTATGGGCGTTTAAAGCCCTCAACAACTAAAAATGAATGAAATTGTTTTTAAAACAGGCGGGGGACTGAAATATCTGAAGAGGAGGAAAAGTGGTCCCCACCACTTGAGCACAAATCGCATATCGCAATGACCAAGTTTCAAATGTCTTGCGGATGTGGTTGAAACCGCGATGCGATCGCGCGATCGTGCCATTGCGCAGATTGCAACATCGCAAATCGCATTTTTGTTTGTTCCTACATGTGATTGATTGCAAATATTTGCGATGCGATCGTGCATCACACATCACATATCGCATATCGTGCAATCGCAAGTTTCATTTGTTCTGCCATATGTGTTAATCGCAGATATCAAATAAATAAATTAAATTCTAATCAATTTGGCCAATTTGCTTATTAACATTGACTAAAGCATTATTTATCAAGGATAACTAGTGAAGTGTGAATCATTTTACATATTTATCAGTTAATTTTAATTTTAAAGATTATGATATTTTTTTCCAAAATTAATTTATATAAATATTTCATGTTGAAAACTAATGTCTTTTTTAATATGATTTGTAAAATTAGAATATCTAAAAATAAATAAATTTTAATGTAAAGTTTAATTATGTAAAAGTTTGAAATTAATTTGAATTTGAGTTTAATTGTAGATTTAAGATATATTAAAAAAAAATCAATGCAACAATCTGTTATTTATAAAATTCATATTTAAAATTAAAAGTAGATTATTCTATCATTTAGTATCTGAAATATAAAAATTATTACTGACACACTTCCATCATGCAAGCATAATAAATCAATTTATATAAGTTGCAATAAGTTTCATACATTAAATATTATTTTATTAAATATAATTTATGTGTGGAATATTGATTAACCTGAGATAGGGGTCTCTATCCATTAAGTGATATTTAATGATTCTACACCACTTGGACTATTCATGAATTTGCAAGTACCTTTATTTTCTTATGTTGCAAATTTTGTTCTTCTTAGAATTTTAAGATATTCAGGAAAAGTTCAATCTAATTTTATATACATGAAGAAGTTGATATTGAATTAAATTAGTTAACAAAGAGATTTAAATAGTTTAAAATTAGTGAATTAAATCAGTTAGCATAGAGATTTAAATAGTTTAATACTATTTAATATTTTAACATTTATAAGGATGATATATACATTCAAAAGTGAAGTATGCTTTTTTTTTTTTAATATATTTTTAAATTTGGTACAAAATCATGTGTTTTTTAGTTTGACAAGAGGTGACTTAACATCTAAGATTGCTTTAACAAGGTACATGATTATCATTGTCTATGTAACATCATGTTACTTCGCATAAAAGTCTCAAAATATTTTATTTATGGCTACAAGAGTGAATATTTTTGTCTTAACTCGTTGACATTGAGTTGAAATATCAATGAAGCTACCATTAATGTTTTCCAATAATTTTAATTAAAACTAACTAAATCTTCTTCTTTTTTAATTGATTTTAGAATATATATGAAACTGCAATTAACTTTATGTTGTCAACTTTCTATTCCATTTAGAATAAATAAATTAAATTCTATTCAATTTGGCCAATTTTCTAATTAACATTGACTAAAGCATTGTTTATCAAGAATAACTAGTGAAATGTGAATCATTTCACATTTATCGATTAATTTTAATTTTAAAGATTATGATATTTTTTCCAAAAGTAATTTATATAATGATTTTATGTTGAAACTAATGTCTTTCTTAATTTGATTTGTAAAATTAGAATATCTATGAAAAAAAAACTAAATTTTAATTATCTAAAAAGTTTGAGATGAATTTGAATTTGAGTTTAAGTTTAATTGTAGATTTAAGATATATTAAAAAAATTAATTAAAATCAATGCAAGAATCCATTCTTTATTTAAATTCATATTTAAAATTAAAAGTAGATTATTCTACCATTTAGTATCTGAAATATAAAAACTGTCACTAACACACTTTCATCATGCAAACATCATAAATCAGTTTATATAAGCTGCAATAAGTTTCACCCATTACATATTATTTTGTTAAATATAATTGGTGTGTGGAATATTGGTTAAATCATATTTTTAATAAAGTCTAAATTATATTTAAATTTATTAATTAATATGGTTTTTTTAATTAAAAAAATAAATTTATATGTTTATTTATTTTCAAAAAAATAATTTTAATAATTTTACGTGGAAATTGAAAAAGTGACAATGAGTTTCATAAATCATATTGATGAGTTTCATACATCATATTTTTCTTCAGTGTATATTAGTACAATTACATTAGCAAATGTGGTTGATATATGTCCATCAACATTATTTTCTTCCTTTCAAAATTAATATGTTTTGAAACTTATATTACATATATCATAGGGCAATTCATTTTATAAGATCGCATGAATATTCATTTATATCAATCATTTGTTTTATAAAATTACATATCCACATGTTTCCATTTGTTATTTGATAATTTGCATAGTAAACTCATAATTATATTAGGTAAATGTGAAAAGGTATATTATTTGACTTCATTGTTGATTGTAAAATTTTAAGATATTTATGAAATCTAGAATCGAAATAAATTCAGTATTATTACTCTTGTTGTTATATTCCCACCTATGGCTTCTAAGATGTCGTTACATTGTTTTAGTAAGAGGGATGGATAAGAAAATTTGATATTCTCAATAAACCAAAAATTTGAAGTTTAAGTCACATCCATTAGCATCCAAAATTATAGAGATATTGCTACAGACAATAATCCATCATGCAAAAAATAAATTTGAATTAAAGTAAATTTATATGAGTGGAAATAAGTTACATCCATTACATATCACTTCAATGAATACTATTTGTGTTTATTGATTTAAGACTAAATTGTATTTAAATTATTTGATTTTTTTTTAATAGAGATTTAAAATTTAAATTTCTGAAGGAAAATAAATTATTATTTTATTGATTTACCTAATAAAATTACAATTTGCATATGCCTCTCATATCATGATTTAGAAATGTTTCTTTTTTTTCTAAGAGATATGAAATAGATTTACATGGAAAGTGAAAAAAATGACAATGAGTTTTATACAACATATTTTTGTTGAGTGTATATTAGTACAACTACATTAGAAAATTTAGTTGATATATGTCCATCAACATTATTTTATTCCTTGTAAAAATAATATTCTATGAAATTTATAATCCACATATCACATGCAATTCATTTTATAAGATCACATGAAGATTCATTTATATCAATCATTTGTTTTATAAACTTACATAATTCCATTTGATATTTGATAATTTGCATAGTATATTCATAATTATAATAGGCAAATGTGAAAATGTATACTCTTTGACTTCATTTTTTATGCTTGATTTAAGATATTTCTGAAATATAGAATTGAAATAAATTTGGTATTATTACCCTTGTTGTTATATTCCCACATATCGCTTCTAAGATTTAAGATATTTCTGAAATCTATAATTGAAATAAATTTGGTGTTATTACCCTTGTTGTTATATTCCCACATTTCGTTTCTAAGATGTTGTCACATTGTTTTATTAAGAGGGATGGATTTGGAAAATTAATATTTTCAATGAATCAATAATTTGAAGTTTGTGTCACTTCCATTAGCATCCAAAATAGAGATATTGTTACTAACATCATTCTATGATAGAAAAATCAAAATTGAATTAAGGTGAATTTATATGATGGAAATAAGTTTCATCCATTACATATCATTTCAATGAATACCATTTGTGTTTATTGATTTAAGACTAGATTTTATTTAAATTATTTAATTGTTTTTTTTTTTTTTTTAATAGAGATATAAATTTTTTTATTTTTTTTAAGGAAAATAAATTGCTAATTTATTGATTTCTATAAAAAAATTACAATTTGCATATGCCTCTCATAACATGATATGGAAATGTTTCTTTTCTTAGAAGAGGGAGGAGGGAAGGACAAGAAATCTCTTTTATGTTTAGATTTATCACGCCTTTATACATATCAATATAGAACTATCTTAATCATTGATCTAGTAAGTCCCCAAAGGGATAAATCTCTTTTAGAGTGAAAAAATCTAAAAAAAGTTAGCAAATATTTGATCTCGTCCCTTAACATGTCAACTCCATATTAAAAATGAATGAATTACAAATTTTCCTTAAAAAAACATATTACTGTAACAAGAATTATATATATATATATATATATATATATATATATATATATATATATATATATATATATCCACCTAGTTTCAATTCGACAAGATCATAAGAAATATTGAAATATTTTATTTATGATTCACAATATACACATTAAAATGTTAATACATGCCCCAATCATATTTGAAACTAGAAAACATATCTCTCTCTCTCTCTCTCTCTCTCTCTCTCTCTCTCTCTCTCGCTCTATATATATATATAATGTTAGAATGCATTGCATTATGGACAACTAGTTAGCCCATAACTATTGCAGTTAGGACCATCTTCCCATGTGAGGGAAACCATATGAATTCCCATAATGTTTTGAAAAGAGTGCACCATAAAAAAAGGAGGAACACAAAAACAATAAAAAAAAACAAAGGGATCCTTTCTTGATTTTCATTTGTGATTTGTGTTGTGTCGAGAGGTACTTGTTAGGGTTCTCCTTGCCTTCCTTTGGCTAGGGAGTAATCATACGTAGCCCTCTTATTGGGTTGTAGAATGTAGCTCCTAGCTATATTTTTGCAACTCCTTTCATTCAAAATAGTTTTCGACTTCCCATATATGTGGTGTAGAAAATTAAATAACTCATAAAAATACCCGAGACATAGAACTAGCGGAAAGGCCCGAGAGCCTTACGACATTCCTCACATATTATTCATTATTAAAATAATGTTATAATACAAATAGATTTATGAGGATGTTGGAAATATGATTCTTATGTCTTAATATGTTGTCCTTAATGGAAAATTTCTGGAAAATAATGGATTATATGTCTTCTAGAGAAGCACAGTAATTTGGAGAAGGTCTAATAGAAGAAATGTGTAAAGTCCAGCAAAATTTGGTTAATATTCATAATTGAAGGTTCTATACATAGTTTAGTAAAGGCCAAGTCCTGTATACACATGGAAAAGAATGGTCCAAGTAGCATATGCCTTTTGCGCTATAAAATTATAATACCGTGGGGAATTACCGTGGTTTTAGCCCACAATATTGAGCAGTGTGTCATCTATTTGATTCCGTCCAAGAATACCATAGAAACTTGAGTGGTTTTGGCTCCTAGTATGAGGAAAGGCTAAATATATATAATGAGAAGCAGATCGTAGTGCAGAAGTGTGCATGTGTAAGGGTTGTTAATGAATACTTCTCTCTGAAGTATATTTGCATGGGATGGACTATGTTTAATGGTAGATCTAAAACTATGATGCACCCTTGGATATAATGATGGATCAGGACCTCTAGACCTGAAATGAATATGTATTTGATCTATTGACAAGCTGATTGGATCTTAGACATGGCGCATGTTTGCTGAAGTGAAGTGAAGAAATATCAGTAAGTCTATATATCTGAAACATTCTGCAAAATTAATATTTACATAACTATACACTATTTCGTCTCGGTTAAAGAACGTATAAATGCATCTTTGTCTCAAATAAAGCGCATATGGAAGTCACGTTTTCTGAAGCTTGTTGGAGAGGTTATCTGTTTAATACTGCTATATTTCTAATGGCTGTCAATCAAGTCTTCATGTAGATCTAGGTTGTTTCAATACTATATATGTTGCTAAGATGAATATGTACAAATCTGATCAATGAGTGATTAAATATGATTAATGATGCTCACTGAAGATCACTGAAGAAGGTTTCTGCAAAATTGAAAAGATATCTGATTGAAAGCCTCAGATCTAGTTCTAAGACTGATCATATCCTGTAAATTGAGTATTCTCAGATCTATACGTAGGTTGGTGTGAAGTAAAGTGTGTATAGACACGGGTTCAGTAAATTGAAGTACCGTATACATTTTAAGATCATGAATGATCAGGGTTGAGATTGATTTTTCATCTTGATTCCAAAATCTAGTTTATTAGTGTAATCTGGTTACAATGATCTCATTGTTCTCATTAAGGTTTGGGTTGAGTTTATTGGCTTTGATATTTATGTTGAGTTGTGTTGAAGTTGTGGGATCCCGTGTGAAAATTGATGAAATGTGGTCTACAGTGGGTCTAAGGGTTGAAGCCTTCAGTGTGGAACTAGAAGCTTCATGCCAGTAAAAGTTGGTGTTTTGATTAGGGGGTCGTATCTCCCTTCTAGTAGAGGCTGGTAAACAAGATCAAGGGGTTGGAGCTCCCTTCCAGTAGTAGCTAGAGAATGAGAGAAGGTTGCATCCTTCTGCAGGTAGATGCCTGCTATTGATATGAGTCTGCATCAGTACAATATTGTAAGAATTTTTCCATATAATAAATATTAAAGACAGAGACAACATCAACAGTCGTTTTCCCCCGAATTGGGTTTCCGCCTTAAATCTTGGTGTTCATGTGTGATGCTCTTGTGAGATGATTTATTCTTTTATTACTGAACATATTTACTGCTTAACTATTTGATGCATAAATGATAAGCTGGGTTAAAGAATGTTTCTGAAATTTTATCTAAATATTAAAGTTATCTCAATATACGAAAGTTTCAGTTAGTGTAACCACGTATATACACTAGTTTGGCTAATCAAAGTCGCGTATATAAAGCAGTAAGAGAAAAGAAAAAATATTTTGATTCTTGTAAATACTGATTCGCCCCGCCCCAACCCCCCCCCCGCCCCTCTAAGTATTTTTCCCAACACTTGGTATCAGAGCCAGGAGCTTCTAAAGAAGCTTAATTTCTAGAAGGAAGATCACCTAAGATGAGAAATCAAGATGGGACATCATCTATCAAGCCTCCTCTCTTCAACGGAAAAAATTTAATATTCTGGAAGACAAGGACAATATCCTATCTTCAGTCTCTTGGAGCAGATGTATGGGCTATAGTTGAAAGATGTTATCAATATCCAGTTTCAGTTCCAGCAGATCTAGCAATAAGAAAGAACTATGAAACCAATGCAAAGGCAGTCAATGCATTATTGGGAAGTTTGACTGAATCAAAAATTTTCAAATTCATGCAGTTGAATACAGAAAATGAGATATGGGACAAAATCATTATGAGCTATGAAGGTGATGCCAAGGTAAAAAGTGCTAAACTCCAAAATCTCATAATTCAATATGAAAAAATCAGAATGCACAATGAGTCAAGAATTGCTAGTTCCTTTTTACGTCTAGATGATATTGTAAATCGTATGAGAAATTTGGGTGAAAGCATAACTAACACTACTCTAGTAGAAAAGGTTTTAAGATATCTAACTCCCAAACTCGAGTCAAAAGTGTCTGCTATTGAAGAGAAGTAGGATCTACAAACTTTTACTATTATTCAACTTCATGGGATTTTGACTATGTGTGAAATGAGGAAAGGAGGTCCATCTGAAGTAAAAGAAGTTGCCTTTAGAGATGCTGCAAAAGACAAGGAAGTAGAAAAAAAAGAAGTATCGGGGTATGTTTCAAAATAATATGAGATAAATTTTGTAAAAAAGTTGCAACTTGGCACTGGAAGGTTCAGAGGTAAGATTCCTTTTAAATGTTTTTCTTATGGAAGAGTTGATCATTATGCTGCTAAGTGTCCTCATAAAGATAGTCATGAAAAGGGAAAGGAATTGGAAAAATGAAATAAGAAAAGTTTCATGAATAGAAAAAGTTACTATACTGATGAAGATAGTGATGGTCTATCAAATAGTGAAGAAGTAGAATCTAATCAAGATATAATATTACTCATGGCATTTGAAAAGAACACTAGTGTGACTAAAGATACATTTATGAATGCTTTAGGAGAAAATGATTTTCTTGAAGAAATCATTCAACTCAAAATATGTCTGGAATAAAATAAAATAACCATAGATACTCTAAAGAATCAGCTTACAGAAAAGGAGAAACACAATGAGAAATTAGAATGTGAAATAGTAAGTCTAAGGAAGGAAATTGAGAAAGTGAAAACCTTATATCTTAGATTTTCTAAAGGATCCAGAACCTTAGATGAAATTGTCAAGGTTAGACGCTCTCCTCTTATAAACACAGTTCTTGGATATATCAGAGAATCTTCTCAATCTTCAGCACCAAGCTATCTAAATGCAGCAAAATCCAGCCAACAACACTTCATCACTCAGTAAAAGAGCAAAGAGAATACCCAGGTAAAACATGACCACTTCAATTCAAGGATGAACAATAACATAAGTATCAACCAGTAGGTAAACATCAATAGAAGGTTTCATGATCGCATGAATTTCTTCTTTAATGGACAATGCTCATGTCATAAATTTGGTCATAAATCTGCTCAATGTGTTGCATACAAAACCATCATGACCAGAGAAGCAAGAAAGCAAGGAAATGAGACTGGAATAAAGAAGAATACTTATCACAATTTTTCTCCTCTTCAAAACGAAATTGAATATTATTATTGCAATAACTTTGGACATGAAGAATCTGAATGCAAGAGTAAACTTCAGCGAAAAGAGCATATGCCCTCAAAATCCAAGGTATGGAGAAAGGACTTACACATTGAAAGCTGTGGCATACCTTTATTTGCAAAAGGGGAAGAAAATCAATGTTATATTGATAGGGAATGCTCAAAACACATGACAGGTGATAAAAATAAACTCCTTTCACACAATGCATTAGAAAAGGAAAAGAATGTTACTTTTGGAAATGACTCTCCTACTAGCATTAAAGGAAAAGGTTTTGTTCTTCTAAAATAAAATGTGAAAGCTAACAATGTTATGTATGTGGATGGATTAAAGCATAACTTTTTGAGTGTGAGTCAAATGTGTGATCAAGGAAATGAATCTATCTTTAGTTCAAAATAATGTGTAGTACGGGAACTTGGCACAGGAAAAACGGTAATAAAAGGAACTAGAACACCAAGTAATCTGTATATATTGAAAGGTGGCCAAGAGAAATGCTACTTAGGTAAATATATAGAAAATTTGTTATGCCACAGAATATTGGGAAATTTGAGCTTCTCTCAAATAAGCAAATCCAGCAGACTCAAAGATGTTCGTGATCTTCCCAACGTCACTCTACCTAAAATTACCATATGCAAATCATGCCAATTTGGTAAGAAAATCGGGGTGCAATTAAATGCCAAATAAGGATTAGAAAGTAAGCCTCTTGAACTTATACATACTGATCTATGTGGTCCTGAAAGGAAAAAATCACCTCATGGAGAACAATATTATATTCTATTTATTGATGACTTCTCTAGAATGTGTGGGATCAATTTACCAAAGCACAAAGATGAAGCATTTGAAAAATTCAAGATATTCAAAGCATTGGTTGAAAATGAATTAGATATAAAAATAAAATGTGTTAGATCTAACCAAGGAGGAGCATATATATTGGATGAATTCTTTGATTTCTGTGAACATTTGGCATAAAAAGATAGTTTTCTGTAACAGGAACCCCATAAAAAAATGGCGTGGCAAAAAGAATCATTATAATAGTCCAATAGATGACTCGTGCTATGCTTAATGAATCTAGAACTCCTGATACCTTTTGGGGAGAAGCATTGCATACTACTATAAATATTCTCAACAAGGCTCATGTTCATGTGAATAGTGATAAAACTCCTTATGATCTCTGGTATGGTAATATTCCCACTGTGAAGCAATTTAGAGTTTTTGGAAGAAAGTGTTTTATCAATAAAAATGATGAAAAACTAGGTAAGTTTGAGCCTAGAGAAGATGAAGGAATATTTCGTGGTTACTCTTCTAGAAGTAAAACATATAAATGTTACAATAAAAGACTTTGTAAGATTGTTGAATGTATTAATGTTGTAATTGATGAGTCTCTCACAGCTCTTAGAAATAAAATAACAACAACGAATGAAGATGATGATGATGTATACTTTCCCTCATGAAATAACATCAATATAGAAGGAGAACCCAAAGAAGCACCAGAAGAAGAAATATCATAAAAGGCTCCATCTAGGTATGTTCAAAAGAATCATCCAAAATCTCAAATTCTGGGAGAAAAGGGATCAGGTGTCGAAAGAAGAATAAATCTTGTAGGATCCCCTAGCTATCTGGTATTCTTATCCACTATTGAACCACAGAATGTAAATCAAACTAGTAAAGATGAATGTTGGATTCAAGCCATGAATGAAGAACTTGATCAAATTGAAAAGAATCAAACTTAGGAATTGGTTCTAAGACCTCATGATAAAAATGTTATTGGAACAAAATGGATATTCAAAAACAAGTTAAATGAAAATGGAGATGTTATTAGAAACAAAGCTAGACTTGTTTATAAAGGGTATACTCAACAAGAAGGTATATACTTTGAAGAAAAATCTTCTCCTATAGCCAGACTTGAAGCCATAAGAATGTTTCTTGCTTTTTCAAGTTTTCAATAATTCAAAGTTTATCAAATGGATGGATAATATTCTTTCCTCAATGGTGATATAGAAGAAGAAGTTTACATATAACAACTAGAAGGATTCATTCTGGGAAATGATGAAAAACTTTTTGCAAACTTAAAAAGGATTTATATGGTCTCAAACAACCTCCTCAGGCATGGTACTATTGTCTTGACAAATATCTTCAACAAGAAGGTTTCACAAAGGGATCTGCTGACAATAACTTATACACAAAAATTGAGAATGATAAACTATTGATTATTGTTGTGTATGTTGATGACATCATTTTTGGAAGTAATGAAGAGTCCATGAGTCAGAAATTTTCTTTTTTTATGTAGTAAGAATTTGTAATTTCATTACTTGGGGAACTAACATATTTTCTTGGCTTACAAGTGCAACAAGCAACAAATGGCATATTTCTATCACAAGAAAAATATCTCAAGAAAATTCTAAAGAAGTATGGGATGGAAGAATGCAAACCTATGAGTACTCCAATGGTAGCTAGATGTAACCTTATTTATCATGACGATTCTCCCATGGTGAATCAACCAGAATATAGATCTATGATTGGAATCCTTCTTTATATAACCGATACAAGACCAGACGTTATGCATGCAGTTGGGATTGTTAGATGATTCCAAGCTAATCCAAAAGAGTCACACATTCTATTACACTAAAAATTGTCACCATGACATTTTACTTTCTGTGTGGGTTCATAATTACTCATAAATACTCCCTTAGAAGTCTACAAACATCAAGTTCCTAAAACCAGGCCTTCAAATTGAGAGAAAAGCC